>VALG01000555.1:0-10696 GCA_009835305.1 Ipomoea purpurea
ATCTTAATAGATTCCTAATTTCAAATTAGAATATTGATGACTTAATTAATAGGATTCTATAATACAAATATTTATAGATTCCTAACTACACCCTTAATCTACCTAGAACAACACTATATTAACTCTTGGTATTCAACAAACACAAAACCTAACTTCTGTTGCAACACACAGTATTCAAGAGACATTCTACAGGTATGAATATAAATCTCCTATCATTACTGCATAATTAATTAATATAATACTTCTGTTGTACTCCTTATATTATTTCAATCCCATGATTTTTCAATTTATGTTATGGTTCCCATTATATTATTTCTTTACATTCTTTATGCGCATATTTTCAATGATGAAAAGAATATTAGTCATGGCAAATGCACTAAAACTTAATTGATATTTGACAATACAAATCTTTATAGATTCCTAACTACACCCTTAATCTACCTAGAACAACACTATATTAACCTTGGGTATTCAACAAACACAAAACATAACTTCTTTTGCAACACACAGTATTCAAGAGACATTCTACAGGTATGAATATAAATATCCTATCATTATTACATAATTAATTAATATAATCTTCTTGTTACTCCTTATATTATTTCAATCCCATGATTTTTCAAGTTATGTTATGGTTCCCAATATATTATTCTTTACATTCTTTATGCACATATTTCCGGAAGAATATTAGTCATGCAAATGCACTAAACTTAATTGATATTGACATACAAACTGTGAGATAAAATTGTAAAGTTTGTGTCATTAAGAAAAACGAACCAAGGAATGCTATTAAATCGCCTTGAGAAAAAGTATATGCTCATCATCCTCGAGGATGAAACTGTAAAGTAAATAATACCAAATTTCCTCATTCCATTATTATTATTAATTATTATTATTATTATTAATTATTATTATTATTATTATTATTAATTATTATTATTATTATTATTATTATTATTATTATTAAAAGGTTATATTGTGTATTGTTATGAGTACATACTATTATGGACATGAATTAGTGATGATTTTTATATGCAACGTGATTATAATTATTTTTTAAATAATAATAATAATAATAATAATAATAATAATAATTATTATTATTATTATTTATATTTATTATTATTATTATTATTATTATTATTAGTCATTTATTAATTTATATTTATTTAGTTTATATGTATAGTTCTTTATTTACCACTCAAATTCAAGGTGCTTTCATTCACCACCAACCATCATTTGTAAATGTTATATCTATATACAGGGAACTCCGATTCAATCAATACTGTTTGATAATGACATTGAAATTTATGATAACACTTTAAGACCAACAAGAGGTACATAATTTCAAATGTCCATTGTCAAACCCTGTCCAGACGAACTATAGAGTACTTGACAATAAATAAAGTATACATGAATTATTAAATGCTCGAGGTATTTCGAATTTCTTTATCTTTTATAAATATATAATCACCAAGGATATTTCTATATTCTTTTATTAATTCGCATTTTTCTCCTCTCTCATCATTATATTATCGTGAATACTTAACCAATTAAGAAACACTAATTTATAAATACACATTGGCATTGGTCTAATCGCGCAAACGCGGCGTGTCGATAACTAGTAACTTAATTTAAAAAGTAAAATAGAGTAACTAATTATATCAACTTTGATTGGGATGAGGTTCGGACCTAAGACCTTTTCTTATTAAAATTAATGAGTAAGTTAACGGTGAACTAATATAAAATTAACGGAGAAGATAATATTTAACTGAAAAGTTACGGGTAATCATATAATTAAAGATAAATTAGGAAATCTCAAGGAAACATTAAAAATCTGATCAATCTGAGGCCATTCATTTGACTAAAAAATTTGACTGTCATTTTTCCTACCCATTATAAGGTCTAACTCAGTTTATTTTTTTGCCTATGACTTTTTCATGCGGATATTTTTGTACGTTGAGTTTTGATTGTTGTACATTGACAAAATTTGGTATATTTTGTCCTTGTCGATGCGTCGGTGGTCGCAGTGAGCAAACTGTTTAGACGCCAGAGGTGATACTGTTCCGGCCATGTGGCCCGCGTCTCTATGGTCATTTGGCTCAGTCATGTTTTTGCCCATCACGTGTCGCCCATACTCATCGTACTTTGGTAGACTGATATTAAACAAAATTTTGTATTTTTTTTTTAATTTCGTTACATGTTTTCTTGAATTTAGATGTCATTTTTTCGATTTTCTTTAGCTTGCACCTTACTTTGGTCGTACTTGATTTCCGATATTTCAACAGAGTTGTTGGCGAAATCTGTAAGTGATCTCTTTTGCACGTTTGCTCTTTATGTATTTCGTCAGTCTATATCTATATATATTACGGATACAAATAATAGATGATTGATAATTGAACTTACTCTTTTCGTGCTTCTGTCCTTTTGTTCGTCTAACCTCGGTAATATGAGGTATGCTTTGCTCTCTGTTCTCTTTTCTGTTTCTTATTGTTGTTCTAATTAATTGCTTTCATTTATGACGGTTGTTCATTGTTGTTGACTTTTTTTGGCCTTTGTGTTTTCTGCTGCTTTTCCTCTTAATTGCTTTCATTTACAGCGGTCATTCGTCATCTTCGTTTGCACGTGGACGTGTGCCGTTACTTATTTCGGCCGGTTGAGGGCTTGAAATCATTTGTACATCTTTGTTTTGTTCTTTGTTCAATTTGGTCAAAAATACATTGCGATTATCTCAAAATGTCTGGCGGACTAACTGCTTTTTAGTTTGTACGTAGCTTTGTACACAAATCTGTATTCACACTATTCGAGTTATGGAATGATTATACGCTTTATGGCACTTCATGGTGTGTTATTATAGTTATTGTTCAAGAATTTCTCGTGCCGTGACGAGTGTGTACCTCTTCTATTTCGGTCGCTGTCTTCGGGTGCCGCTCTCCAAGCGACTCGCTTCTTCTTCATTTTCGTCATGCTTTGTGTTGCTTCATTGTCAATCATTTTTCTCCACCTTCCTTACGTTTCGATTTAGTGCTTACTAGGTGCATGGTGTCACATGGCGGACATGACCGCTTTATGGTTGTATTACTATGTGTTAATTGGCTACATGTGGTTATAGCTGGTTGCCAATTTTTTTTTTTTTTTTCTCGCTTGTTATTTTTGCCCACAACGGTTTGCCATGATTTTTCCGTTGCCTTCATTGGGGAAGTCTTTTTCCCATTTCGCGGTTGGTTTTCTTTCACAGAAATTACCTTTGATGAGGTATGGATGTATTTTTTTTCCATGTCGCCAACAGAACATGGTACCATGGTCGTCGTAGAATGCGGTTGGTTGTTGGTGCTCAATGCCGATTCATGTCGCGCACTCCTCGGGTCAGATCCGCATATCTACCTTTTCCATTTTTTGTACGGGCGTGTGCTGATTTACTCATTCTGCTGCACCGATTTGTTAAGAGACGTCACATTTATGTTAAATATTAAATATAAAATACTCATCGACATACATTTGTTGGGATCTGTTCGTTAGGAGACGTCACATTTATGTTAAATATTAAATATAAAATACTTCATTGGGATCTATACTATACTTTGTCTAACTAATGCAGTCCAAAGAGTCAATACCCCACCACTGGGGTTTGGTCCTGTGACCATCCCTTAAGGAGACCCACAAAGGTGACATCTGAGCAAAATGTGCTTGGCATGATTATTATTATAATTTTTTTATGATGATGATGATGATTATTATTATTATTATTATTATTATTATTATTATTATTATTGTTGTTGTTGTTGTTGTTGTTGTTGTTGTTGTTATTATTATTATTATGTGCTGGTCTGTCGTTCCAGCACATCATAATAAAGTGTGGAAAGGGGCGTCTTCCCCCTTAAAGCTCATAAGTTTGGCGCGGATCCACTTTGGATTTAGTGTAGACATCGAGGACGATGTCGTTCTAAAGTGTGGAAAGGACGCATTTGTTTGTTTTAAAGGTCAAATTTTTTTTTTTTTTTGCTATCATAGGATGCTTGATCGAACTTGATTAAAGTTGCATATGTGTGGAGAGAAAATGAGATTGCTTCGATTATTTGGGAAATATGTTTAATGATACTTTAGTCAGCTAAATTTGCTGAATATTTGAGAAATTTACCTCTTTACACCATATGTTTTGCATAGAACCCAACTAGGGATATTTTTTATGCATGCTTGAATGACGTTCACCTCCTATTTTTCTTAGACCTCAGTAAACGATCCCTCGATGTGGGAGTGTGAAAACTTGAGATAAGCGTCAAAATATGCTAGTTTTTGGGATCATAGGAAAACATGAAGGCGATGAAACCAAACACGGGGTGTCTATTTGAGACCATATAAGGACCGTTGCAGAATGCACACATGATCAGGGAACTCCTTGTCAGCCAAATTTCCATTTAGAAAGGTATTATGGACATCTAGTTGACAAACACTCTATCTTGATGAAATCTCTTAAGACAGAAATAATTGAACAATCGTAAACTTCACAATCGGACTGAACGTATCAAAAAAGTTAGAGCCAGCTACAGATTAAAGCCCTTGGCAACCAAATGAGCATTATGGCGTTCAATGGAGCCATTAGCCTTTCGCTTAGTGCGAAAGACCCACTAACATCAAATCACATTCATCCCCGGGTGATAAGGAACCAGACGCGAGGTTTGATTCTGCAATATAGCATTAAATTTGAGATCCATAGCAGCACGTCATTTAGGAAACCGAACAGCCTGCGTATAGCACGTGGGCTTAGAGGGACAAGCCCTGCCACTAGAGCTACCGGGATAGTACCAGCTCTAGTCATACTCCTAGTCACCATGGCATGTGTTCGAGTCATAGGACATGTGACGGTAACAGGCTGAGATTTCAGCTCGACAATAGAAGAATCAGGTTTCGCCACTACAAACTCCACTAGTGGACACTGAAGTGAGGAGACCGCCCAAGGAAACAGTTTAGAAGGAAAGATGACTGCACAACAGATTTAGTAACAAAAGGAAAAATTGTCTCATCAAATATGACATGCCTACAGATAAATATTTTGTTAGTGCGTAAGTCCATACACCGATACCCTCGAAACGACTTAGGATAACCAAGGTAGACACAATGAGAGGTACGAAGATCCAACTTATGACAATTGTAAGGACGCAGGTGAGGGTAACACAGGCAATCAAAGACCCATAGGAAAGAATAGGTCGTATGAGACCAATGTAGCATATAGTGAGAACTAGAATTCCCTAAGGTATGAGTAGGTAATTTATTTATTAAATAGACAGCAGACTCGAAGGCAAAATCCCAAAATCGAGATGGAACAGGGGCATGGTCCATGAGAGTAAGCCCAGTCTCAACAACATGCATGTGCATACGTTCTACACGACCATTTTGCTCATGGGTGTAAGCACATGACTGTCTATGAGTTATACTCAATTGCAAAAAACGAGAGTGTAATTTTTTGTATTCAGCACCAATATGAAACTGTATAGATTTTATTTTGCAGGAAAATGAATGTTCAACCATTGATACAAAAACGCTCAAAATATTCATACAAATCAGATTTCAACCGCATTCGATAAAAACCATGTATAACGGGTGTAATCATCCACAAAAAAAAAAAAAAACAAAGTATTTATAACCACCAAACGACAAAAGTGGCGCTGGGCGCCAATTGTTAGTGTCACTAAGTAAAGAACATGCCCTAGATGACTCAACACGTGGTAAAAGAAAATGCGCAAATTTCCCTAACTGACACGCAAATACATAAAGATAAACAATTATTATCAAGACTTGACCCACTAACCAAACAAGACTTCAAAACACGACTCTAAACACGTTGATGAGGATGCGCCAAGACGACTATGCCAGACAGAGGTAGGACGACCAGTGCATAAAGAAAAGCAAACCGGGATGAGCGAGACACCGGCAACGAATTATAGACCTCCTGAACTATTGTTCCGAAACAAACCGTTTTCGTAGCGATATTCCTTCACAAACAAAAAATATCAGGATGAAACTCAAAAAACACCATGATTCTCAGAAGCAAAATGCCTGAACAGAAAGAAGAAACGCAAACAAACCCAGGAATATGAATAATATTTTCATACGATAAAGATATAGTTTAGCGAGAGATTAAATGACGCAAGACCAATTATTGGTCTCGAAAGGGTTTTTGGAACGAATCTAGGAAGGGGGGGGGGGGGTAATAGATTCGCTTACCATTTTTTGAAAAATCTTTACGAATTCATCAAGTATTGGAAAACTTAACAACTCGCGCTCAGAGTTTTTATATCCACAGCGGAAACGTTAACCTTTTTTAACGATTTGTTTGCACGTCGATTTGATAGATAAAAGTTTAGCCGTTTGATCATGAATATATGCGCAAGCATATAAAATGTAAAGAGATAGATTTTTTTAATAGTGGTTCGGCTATTAACGAAGCATACTCCACTCTACTTTCACAATTTTGTGAAGGTTTGCCACTATTATCTGTAGTACAAAGATCAAACCCAGATGTTCCTTGTCACAAATCGGACGACCAATCTTCAAACCACGGTTTTTCGACTTCACCAAAAGTCTACTCCGCCTCTATCTACTTTTCCCAAGTAGAGGGAATAAAGATGAGATGGGGAATTTCTTATTCCTCCAAATTGTTGAAGCTGCCTTAGCGATCTGGATGGTGGAACTTTGAAGCAACACAAAGCCTCCTGGAAATCTGGATTAAGAAATTACGCGAAAATTTTCTCTCTCACTGGTCACAAATAGCTGATGTTTCACAATAGGGAGCTTTTGGACTTGAATGTTTTCAAAGCCATAATCTCCTTTTGGAACAAGAAGGGGGTATTTGTAGGTTGTGAAAAATTATCCTGTTGGATGAAAGACTAAATTTCAATACATATTAACCAGTGAGTTAGAGGGCGCTGGGGTAATTCGAGTGTATGTGAGGTTTTCAGTACTTTCCAGCGATGGTCCCTCTAATATCGTGCTGAGCATATCACTTTAATTTTATGCACAAGGGGACTTGCATTTAATGAAAGTTGGACTTTGGATTTGTTCATAGAACTCGTTTTTGCTCTTTAACATTGTAACACCCCGTGTTATGACTTCGAATCCCGGGGATTAATTATTTAATTAATCCGTTAATTAATATTAGAATATGATTTAATTTGTACGGTTTTCCCTTTAATTAATTAATAAGGCCCCACCATGAATCGTGGACCCTTGCCTAAACTAGAGTTTTAAGCCTATTAAGGAATAAAGAAAGTAAACCTTTTTACTAGTCGATTCTAATTTAGGAATCCTAGACCTAGTTATCTATTAGGAATAAAGAAAAGATAGGCCTATTACCATTCAGATTATGATTCTCTTTAAATTAATTATTAAGGACACTAAGGGTCAAATAGACACTGAACCTGTACACAAGAATGCAATTAGGCCATTGAACTTAAAAAACCTACAATCGAGTCCCGTAACTAACCAATTTCATTCAATTTGTCCCATTTTTCAAGTTTCTCAAAGTTGCCTAACAAGTTTACCCTCCACCTATTGATGCATATGTTTCATTTTTTTTAAAAATAATTTATTTTTAAATTAGTTTTTTTTAATATTTAATTAAATAAAAACTAAAATAATTTATTTTAAATTAGTTTTTTTTAATGTTTAATAAATAAAACTAAAATTTTTTTTTGAAAAATTAAAATAATTTGTGATAAGACGTCACATGCTTGGATTTATTTTAAAAACTAAAAAAACAACATTATTTTAGTTTTTATTTATTAAACATAAAAAATTTAATTTAAAAATAAATATTTTAATTTTTATTTATTAAACATTAAAAAATTTAATTTAAGGTTTTTTCCAAAAAATAAATAAATATTTTTTTTTAAATTGCCACACAGGCATCTAGGTGGTTGACGGGTAACTGTTAAGCAACTTGAGAAACCCCTGAAAAATGGACAAATTTGAATTAAATTGGTAGTTTAGGGACCTAATTGGTAGGTTTTTTAGGTTCAGTGTGCCTAATTTCATACAGTTCAGTTGGGCCTATTTGACCCCCTTATCTCCATTAATTAATATGCCTTTTGTCCACTATGGACCATGCTGTAACACCCCGCTGTTACGGCCTTCAATCCCGATTAATATTTAATTAATCCCGTTAATAATAATTAAATAGGATTTAATTATGTTAGGTTTCCCTTTAATTAATTAATAAGGTCCACCATGAACCGTGCGACCCTTGCTAAATAGAGTCGTAAGCCTATTAGGGAATAAAAAGAAGTAACCTTTTACTATTCAGATTACTAATAGGATCCTAGACCTATTATCTATTAGGAATAAAGGGAAGTAGGCCACTTTTTACTATTCAGATATGATTAGGATTCTCTTTAATTAAGTTAATTAATTGGTCCACTATGGACCATGGCGACCCCCCTATTTCCACTAAAAACAAGCCCTTAATCCTATAAAGGGGGAAACTAGGATTAGTGAAACCCATACCATTCAGGCCCTAATTAGCGAGGTCTTAAATATATAAATAGGGATTAGGAGGCACCTAGTTCTTTCACCACAATAATCTCTCACCACACAAGAAGTTCCAAGAATTCCCCTTAGGAGAAATCAAAAAGAAAAAAGCTTTTAAAGAAAAGACCCTTCATAGCCAAGAATTAATTAAGGCTAAGAGGTAACTCATGTCTCAACAAAACCTATTTTCATAGCTTTGATTCCCCCTCTTTGGATTCCCGATATTATTGTGTATTGATGATTGTGATATTATTATTGATGATTGCTGTTGATGATTCCATGGGTGATCTTGATATCTTGATGATGAGAGATCTTGACTAATTATGGTGTTTTCTTGATGGATTATGGTGGGCTTCCTTGCATGATTATATTGACTGTTCTTGCATATTGATGATGTTCTTGATGTCTATCGTGATGTTCTTACCGAATCCTTGGATATCTAGAACGATGAATTGTGGTTCTTGGTGTTTAAAAGTGGATTAGAACCCATAGGTTGTTATCGTATAATATCGTTCTTTTGGTATAATTGGCGTGAAATTTTTGCTATGTTCGGGTGTTAATTATGATTAAGAACAACATGGATAGTTATGTGCCATTATTTTCTTGCCTTTAGATCCGCTTAATTGGTCTACGCCGTTGTTCGATAAATTGCGTTGAAAGTGTCCTAAGGCATGTCTCGGGGTTTCATGACGTTCCTTTGGGCTTTTTGTGATGAAAGAGTCAGGGTGGGGGGGTAGGGTGGGGGTAGGCGGACCCGCCACCCCTACCCGCGGGCCAACTCGCGGCCACGCGGCCAGCGGGCCATCGGACGGGCGGGCCAGTGGCCCGTGGGCACCCGCTGGCCCGTTGGGAACAGTGCCGCGGCGAGTGACCCCCTCACCACGGCTACCCGTTGGTTTGTAAACTTGGGATTTTGGCTTTCCTCCGTTTATGTTCCCCCTGATCCCCGGTTGGCTCCCCAACGGACTCCGTCTATCCGCCCTGGCCTATTTTCTAGGTTTGATGTTCCGGGTACCGTTCGTAGGTCGTTATGAGTCTTAATATTGGATGAGAGTTGAATTTGGTATTCCCGTGACCTAGGGACGCAAGAAGCATTCATGAACCCTTAGGATTGTTCTTAGAATGGCCTGAATGATCACGCATTAGGGTTTTGGTTATACGTTTCTCCCCCCCCTTCCCAATTTGCTAATGCTGGGGTCTTGCATGTGCTGCCTATGTTTGGCTATGGTGTGCATTTTTACCCCGATTTTGGCTTGCGATAATTGGGCGTTAATACGGGGCAGTCAGGATGGGGTTGAGAACCCCATACTGGACTGTGTAACCAGGCCGGTTGCCGATCGGGGTCAGTATATTAATCATGTATATAGGGGCTGCGGGGTCCCACCGTTTGGTTCCAATCAAATGGATTATACGGCGCAGTCGGATGGTTGGAGGAACCATTACTGACTGCTTAACCAGGGGCGGTTTGCGATCGGTCAGGTAATAAATATTATATAAGGGCCTGCCCCGGTCCACCGTTCTACATGAGGGGCTTGCGGTTCATTTTCTCTGGTTGCCCGGTCAGATGGACACACTCTTGGGCTTACGCGTCCACTATTTGGGTTGCCGATCAAACTATGCATTTGAGCTGCGGTTCATCGGTCGGTGCTGCGGGGAGATACGGGCAGGTGCTGCGGCCGTGTCAGAGCTATATGCGCTGACCCTCATGTATGGGCATGCGATTGGTCCTGTGGCGCCAACAAAGTGTGCTATGTGTGTGAGATATGGATGAGTTGTGGTTATGAGTATCTTTGGGATGTGACTATGGGATTTATGTTGGGGATTATATGTTGGGTTATGATTATTGCTTGTGCTCTGCTTTATCTGCTTAACCTGTATGTCGTCTGTTTTAAAGCTAGAGTTCGTAGGATATATCTTCATGCTCAAAATGGTTTTCGTATATCTATATATATCTCTATATGTATTGTTATGTGGTCAACGCCGTTGGAGTGGGTTACCAGCATCTTCTCACTGAACAGAATAGATGTTGTAGGCGTGTCTTCAGCACTGATGAGTAGACGCAGCCTACGGTAATCTGCCAAGTGCCAGAGCCGGCGCGTTTAGATATTCGAGGGAATAGTGTAGTAGATAGTTTCACTTTCGGCCTGGCGTGTCATTTACATTATTCACTGGA
>VALG01000556.1:0-11214 GCA_009835305.1 Ipomoea purpurea
CAGGGACCCTTGTACTTTCTTAGTCCAAACCTTTTCCCACAATGGGACCGTCGTCCCCCACAACAAACCACCAACAAGAACCACCAATTTTCATAGTACACAAGGTACCGTATACACACACGGCAACACATGCCTTCCCAAGAAATACGTAGACCACATCACTCAGGCCCAAACTCCATAATCACGTCACGGCTACTGCGAGGACAACTACAATTACCTTGGTGACTATGTCCCATACCACTAATCTTGCAATCCAGGTAAAGCCACACACGCATCACACCTCAACAGGAATCAATCAACGATATTGCAACGAAGGTATGAAACATACTCAATCAAGGAATGGGTCACAACCCAACAACAACAACGATGATAAACAAGTTATCATCACCAATCGGAATGTACAAACAACACACAGGCTAGCATTTAGACTCCAAACTAGCATGCTTACATCAATGGGGGGAAACCCCAAGATAGTTCCGAGGAACACAACAAGACAGTTCACGGTCGATACGAAAACCCAATGTTGCAACACTTAGCACGATTCCAAGAACCAAACGTCTTACATGCGATACCTACCACTCATACGTTCTAGGCATACAAAACATCAAAGAAGAGCACTCAAAAGTTCCACAAACATCGGGAAGTCAACAAGACCAAAATACGAGTCAAAAGAATCACGGGTAACAAACCCAATCACGACACGGAGGAAAACGGTGTTCCTCCGCGGGTATGAACCCACGTGTAGGCCCTACCCGTGGCGCTACCCACGCGGGTACACACCCCACGAGGCATGACCTTGGGGTTGGCAGCGGGTAGGGTTCTGCCGTCGTTCACACCCCGCCGGGTAACATTCCCTGTGTCCAAAATAATTCCTTCAGGGATTTTCAATCCAAACTCAATTCAAGTCCAAAACATGCCAAATCTCACCCAATACAACAAAATGACTTTGCAATCTAGGAAATTCAAGCAATGCACCAAAAGAACCGAAACCACAAGCTCCTAGATATGCATTTTCAACAAGACACCAATGCATAAACACCCTCACATTTCATAGCAAAACACAAGTACGAATCGCAAGAAATCCACATATACGTGTAAGCAAAAATAAAGGTTTTTATGAGCATGGGTTACCCTCTTCATAGACTAAAAGACTCTCACTTTAACACCGTCAACAAGCTCATCACAAGGCTCACTTTCCAAACCCACTTAAAGAAAAACCAAAAGCATCCATAAAGGAATCCTAACCGTTTAAGAAAAGACACCCTTAATGATAAACACCAAAAACACAATATGGAGCTGTAGATGTTTTACTCTCCCTAGATGCCAAACATACCGGTTGAAAGGGTTGAATTTGGAAGCAATCTTGAAGTCTTGGCAAGGTCTCAATACTTAAACGTTTTAGAAAGTTTAATGGGTGAATGGAAGATGTCTTCTAGGTTAGGATTACATACTAACAACTTGGTGAAAGGTCATGATGCCCTTACCAAACATTAAAAGCTGTAAGGAAGCAAGGAATCACCTATCAAAGGTCAAGGTACAACATGACTTTGAAGTTGACTAGTCAAATACTAGTCCCTCAAGTATAAAAAACATCAGGATTTTAGCAATTAATTCCTAAAATTGAAATAGATTAATTTACTCAATTCAATCCATGGATTTGAATGTGTTTTTGGGTGTCACTCCTCTCCCCCTTCAACAAGAAGCTTCGGTCCCCAAAGCTTGGGTACGACGAATCAGAATAAACGGTGATAGAAAAACAACATTCGTGACAAGACTGCTGCACACCCCAAAAATCCACACTCCAATCCATGAATTAATTTAGTAATTAATTCTATTCTCTTTTGAGGAATTGATTCCTACAATCCCATGATTTTTTGATACTCAAGGACTAGTCATTTTGCTAGTCAACTCCTAAAAGTTATGTTGTACCTTGTGCTTTGAGAAGTTCCCTGTTCCCCTTAGCACTTTCTACAAGCTTAGTACGGGTAACCATGTCTTTTCACCATGGAGCCCCCTAATTTTTTAACCTACAAACTAAGAGACTTTCATTTCACTCCTTACAATGTCCTAGAAAATATCTCTACCTTTCTCTCTAGAAAGACAGACGTAGCTTCGTTCTTCCTTCAGCCAAGTGAAACCTTTTGTTCCAACGATTCCAAGTTTTTGCTTCCAAGATTCAATCTCCTCCTAATTTGGGCATACTACGAAGGGTTAAGACTTAAGCCTTGTCTAGCTCTTTTTCTGGTTTCCATCTTAGATGTCTTTTTCTTAAAGGTTGGATCTTTATCGATCTTTTGGTTTGATCTTGAAGTGGGTTTGGCTAGCTGAGTTAGTGGAGAGCCCTGTTCGTCGTGTAAGAAGAGTCTTTTGGTTTTCAAGCAGGTAACCATGCTCTACACAACTATTTTACTTACCTATACCATCGATTCGATCCTTGGCTTCTACCTTGTGTTTTGCTATGAAATGTGAGAGTTCTGATGCTTTATCTTGTGATATTGCATAATCTATGAGGCTTGTGTTTACAGTTTCCTTTTGTGCCATTGCTGTGGCATTTTCGCTTGGTTCAAGTCTGTTTGTTGTGTTTGGAGAAGAAGTTCCCGAAAGGGACTGTTTGACAAAAAGCGTGTACCTCGCTGGGCGGAATGGCGGTGGAGAGCCCTACTCCGCCGCCCACGCCGCTAGTACACAGGAGATGTGGGTGTTGTAGCCCCCATGCAGAACCACGGGCTAGGGGCCTACCCGTGGCTCCACCCCGCGGGGAAAGCGACAGTGGTGTTTGTGATGGGATTTGTTCCCCCGTGATTTGTTTGTCTCTCCGGTCTTTGATCTTTTGGCCTCCCGTTGTTTCTTTTTGTTGGAAATATGAGTTGTCTTCTGATGTTTCGTAAGGTCTAGAACTATATGCGTCAGGTATTCGCTGGTAGGATCTTGTGTTTTGATTCGTGCTAAGTGTCAACATTTGTGTTTCGTTGAACCAAAGAGGTGTCTTGTGTGTTCCTCCCGGAAACTACCTTCGAGTTTCACCATTGTAAAGCATGCTAGTTCGTTGTCTTGTACTAGGCGTGTGTGTCGTTCGTACCTTCAATTTGGTGATGATAACTTGCGTTAATTCATCGTTGTTCGTTGTGGGGTGGTGACCGTTCCTTTTGATTGAGTATGTTTTCATACCTCTGGTCGGCCGTGATGTGCTGAGTGGTGGTGCGTGTGTGGCTTCTACCAGGATTGCACGATTAGTGGTATGGGAGCCACTTAGTCACGCAGTGTCATTGCAGCGGTCCTCGTGGTGGCGCGTGACGTGATACTCGGGCTGTGGCTGAGTCCACGTGATTGGGGGATAACAATTGGTGTTATCCCGGGCATGTGTGTGCCGTGCATTTGTGGGGTTTTTGCGTTGATCGGTCTGTAGGCTGGGAGACGATGGTCCAGCGGAATACAAGGTTGGACTTGGCTGTACAGGGGATTTCCTGGGAGGTAATGGTTGGCTTAAGTACAAGATTGGGGCTCAGCATAAGCGTTGGAAACAATGGCATAGCAGCGAAGGCATATCAACTCGTGATGGGTGATGTCCACGAGGCCTTGTGAGCACGTTGTTGGTGTATCTTCTCCTCGTGACGTGTGGTAGTCACCGGAGGTTTGTGGTGTTTTTTGGTATGTGTTTGCCCCGGTTGGGATGAGTTTTATCCTTGTGCGTGGTTAACCTTTGTGGTTGGCCGGCATGTGTTCCCGATTTTATCCTTGTGAGCGTGAAGCCCTTGTGTTGTCTCCTGTTCTGTTTTAACCTTATATATATGGATTCTCGTTTCGAAAATGGTTTTCATATTATTGGAATATCTACCTATTTATGATACTTAACGGTATTGGTGGGTTTCCAAGCATTATTCGCTGACCGCACGGCGTCGCCCCGATGTTTTATCTTTGTACTCTTCAGGTGTTGACGTAGTCGAGCCGCCGATGTCTAGCAGCTGTAGCTTAGCACGCTTTGTGTCCTTAGACATTGTCTTTGTGGCCTGGCGTGCCAAATCGGTTTTAGACCTTTTTGTAGTTTCGACTGTTTTGGGATAGTGGTTTACACTTGCAGATTGTTTGCCGTAGCGTTTACCATGTGAGGTAGACATGGCATAACACCCCTGTTTTGGATTCTTTTAATCCAGTTATCTTTTTATCTTCGCTGTGCTAGAGTTTTGTTGTTAATCTGCATGTGTTAGACTTGTTTTTTTTAGGTCTTGTTTTTAGGGGGGGGGGTGTTACAGTTGGTATCAGAGCCTAGGTTTAGAGCCTAGGAAGAGTTAAGTCTAGACTTTCTAAGTGTTTAAGTGTGTTTTGAGACCTCTAAGCGACCTTAAGAAGTTAAGTGTTAGGCTTAGGACTCTAGGTTGCGCGGTGAGTTGTGCGTTGCTTTCTGTTTTGCTTATTTGCTTGTTGCTTGTTTGCGGTGAGTGAGTCGCGGAGCTGTTGGAGGCTAGACCTCCCGGAAGAGTTTTCGTGATGGCGCGTTCGCATGCGGAGTCGGAGGGTATGGTGGAGGAAGAGTTAGCAGGTAACCCTTGTTTTTGATCTTATCCTTGTGTTCCCGAGAGCGTTGTGTTCTTTGTTGCGTTGGGTGTTATCTTGTGTTTCGTAGTTGTCTTTGTTTGGCATACCTTGGCTTGCTTTCCTTGTTTGTTTTTTCGTTGGATGCTTAGTATAGACTCTTTTCTTGCTAAGTGTTTTCTTTAGTTGGCATCTTGTTTCATGGTAGTCATCTATCCTTGAGTTGTCTTGTGCTTAGCCCAATTCTTCCCACCTTTGTATTGGTTGTTCTTACAACAATTCCTTGTGCTTTTCCCTAAATTTTCCAAGTATTCTTTGATTTGGAAAAATAGCCAATCCCTACCCAAAATCCTTCCTTGTGTAGCCTAAAAGTTAAGCATAATGTTTCTTTGTAACCTTTGAGTTTTGAACCTTAGCCAAGGTCTTTTTCTACCTAACCTCTAAACCCTTGAGCCAATTATCTTTCTTGAAACCTAACCCAATTATCTTTCTTGAAACCTTCTTTTAATTCCTTTTAAACCTTGAAATCCCACTTTGTTCAAAATCCCCAAATTTAATTATCTCTTTCCCAATCTCACCCAAATCCCTAAATTTCCTTTCCCCAAATTTTCTTCTTCTTTTTTCCTTCTCCCTACCCGTGAGCTACCTGAAGCCATCCCATCCCGCACCACCAGCCTGCCCGTCGCACCACCTCCTCGTCACCGCCGGAGCCTCACCGCACCGCCGCCGCCGTTCTGCTGTCGCCGTGTCGCCGAGCAGCGCGAGAGAGAGAGAGAGCGCGAGAGAGAGAGGAGCAGCGAGATTGTGGGTGTGAAGAGGAAAGTTGTGGGCTTTGTTGGTTGAAGCTTTGGATCATCTTTGGTCATGCCTAGAAGGTCAAGTTTGGCAAGGAAAGCGGAATGGGTGGATACCCATTACCTCGTTCTTGAAGGTAAAGCTTTTGATCCGGAATCTTTTTCAAATTCCTTGTTGGATTTGCTTAAGTTTCAAGGTTTTAGATGGGTTTCTCACCATAAGGGCCGAGACTTACCCGAGTTTGGTGAAAGAGTTTTTACGTCACATGGTTTGTGACGAAAGGAAGGTGAAAGGCTTGAGTTACTCAGTTGTTGAGTTTGTCGGCTTCTGGAGTGGCTCAGTACAGTGGCCATTCTTGGATTAGTACGGATACCATGGGGTACCGTGACTATTTGAGTTATCTGTTTGGCCGTACGAGTGGTTTCACTCAAGCTTCTAGGCCAGAGAAGAACTGGTTGTCTGCGAAGCAAAGGATCTTGGTTATGTTGGTGTAGATTGTTTGTTGCATAATAACAACAAGAACAGTTTGTTGGGTAAGTTGGAGTCTACCTTTGCTTTCTGTCTGAAGAATATGGTTAAGTTCAACCTGCCTGCCTTGATGATGCAACACATGGTGTTTTGCCGGGATCACAACCGGAAGAGTTTGTCGTATGGTATGGTGCTGAGCTGGATCTTGGTTAAGAAAGGTGTTAGTGTGGATGGTTGTCTTCCGAAGGCTGTGGGAAAGATGGTTTGGATACCGCCAATCTCTGGAGTTGTAATCTGTTTCAATTGGATAGTGGTGAGTACATCACGCTTGAAGAGGTTGCAAGGAAAGCACCTGTTGAGAGAGCAGAGTTAGCTGCTGGGCTTGGGATCCATGCTAGGAAGTTGAGCCTTGCAATCCAGAGTTTGGGTGGTGACGAAGAAGTTGAGGAGGATGCAAACGAGGAAGAAGAAGAAGGAGCACCGGAGACCGCCGAAGCTGAAATAAGTGAATCAGATAGTGAGGAAAGCGCGGAGAAGGGAAGAAGTTCGCACCAAGAGAGGGCAGGACATTGTCTCTTTGCTTCGTCAGCAGAACAGTTTGATCGCCGAGGGCTTTGCGTTTGTGAAGTCGCAGTTTGTTGCAGTGCATCAGAGGCTGGACCGGTTTGAAGCTAGTTCTAGCCACAGAGATGAAGATGAGGAAGAAGAGTCTGAAGAGGCCGAAGAGTCGGAGAGTGAGGAGTTCTAGTTTGTGTTGTGGTAACCCCGTTCGCTTCTTCTTTGTTGTTCTTAGCCGTTGTGGTTTGGTGTTTGGTTTGTTGTTTAGCTAGCTTGTTAGTGGTGTTTGAGTTAGCAGTTTAGTTCTTGGTTGTTGTCTAGAAGTTGAGAGTTGTGTTGAGGTTAGAGTTCTTGATGCTCGATCTATCCGTTTGTTGACCTCTTGCCAATCCTTGAATTCGTAATGTCTTCTCCTTTGCTTTGGACTTATGAGAACTTTTGGAGTTTTTGACCAAAAAGGGATATTCTTGAACGTCTTGTCACAATTTCGTTTCCTTGTTACCTTTCGTTTTAATTCGTTGTACCCAAGTTTCGGGGACGAAACTTCTTTGAAGGGGGAGAGGATGTGACACCCCAAAAATCCACACCTCCAATCCATGAATTAATTTAGTAACTAATTCTATTTCTTTTGAGGAATTGATTCCTAAAATCCTGATTTTTGATACTCAAGGACTAGTATTTGACTAGTCAATCCTTAAGTTGTGTTGTACCTTGTGCTTTGAGAGGAGTTCCCTTGTTCCTTACACTTTCTAAAGCTTAGTAAGGGTAACCTTGTCTTTTCACCATGAGCTAGTTTTGTAACCTAAACCTAGAAGACTTCTTCATTTCACTGCTTACAATTCCTAGAAAATATCTCTACCTTCTCTCTAGAAAAGAAGAGTAGCTTGTTCTTCAAGCCAAAGTGAAACCTTTGTCAAGATTCCAAGTTTTTGCTTCCAAGATTCAATCTCTTTCCTCTATTTGGCATCTAGAAGGGTAAGATCTAAGCTTGTCTAGTCTTTTTGGTTCCATCTTAGATGTCTTTTTTTCTTAAAGGTTGGATCTTTATGATCTTTTGGTTTGATCTTGAAGTGAGTTTGCTAGTGAGCTAGTGGAGAGCTTGTTGTGGTGTAAGAAGAGTCTTTTGGTTTTCAAGAGGTAACCCATGCTCTACAAAACCTATTTTGCTTACCTATACACGATTTCTTGGCTTCTACTTGTGTTTTGCTATGAAATGTGAGAGTTTATGCATTTATCACATGTGATATTGCATATCTAGAGCTTGTGTTTTAGGTTTCCTTTGTGCCATTGCTTGGCATTTTCCTTGTTCAAGTCATTTTGTTGTGTTTGGTGAGATTTGGCATGTTTTGGACTTGAATTGTGTTTGGAGAAGAAAATCCCGAAGGATTGTTTGACACATGAGCGTGTACACGCGGGCGGAACGGCGGGGAGAGCCCTACCCGCCGCCCACCGGCTAGTACACATGAATGTGGGTGTGTACCCGCGGGCAGAACCACGGGTAGGGGCCTACCGTGGCTCCACCCCGGGGAACACAGTGGTGTTGTGATGGGATTTGTTCCCCGTGATTACTTTGTCTCGGTCTTTGATATTTTGGCCTCCGTTTGTTCTTTTGTGGAACAATTTGAGCGTCTTCTTGATGTTTCGTAGGTCTAGAACTATATGGTAGGTATCCATGTCGGATCTTTGGTGTCTTGATTCGTGCTAAGTGTCAACATTGTATTTCGATGAACTAAGAGGTGTTTCTTCTGTGTTCCTCGGAACTATCTTGAGTTTCCCCATTGTAAAGCATGCTAGTTTGTTGTCTTTGTACTAGCGTGTGTGTCGTTCGTACCATCCGTTTGGTTGATGATAACTTGCGTTATTCAATCGTTGTTGTTGTTGGGCTGTGAACCGTCCTTGATTGAGTATGTTTCATACCTTCTTTGCAATCCGTTGATTGATTCGTGTGAGTGGTGGTGCGTGTGTGGCTTTACCTAGATTGCACGATTAGTGGTATGGGACACAAGTCACCAGTGTATTGCAGCGGTCCTTGTGGTGGCCGTGACGTGATTATGGAGCTGTGGCTGAGTCCACGTGATTGGGGGATAACATTGTTTATCCGGGCATGTGTTGCCATGATTGGTGGGTTTTCATTGGTGGTCTGTAGGTGGGGGACGACAGTCCCGGCGGAATAAGGTTGGATTTGACTGTACATGGGATTTTTGGTAATGGTTGGCTTGAAGGTATAAGGTTGGGGGTAGCCATAAGGTTGGAACATGGCATAAGGAAGGCATATCAAACTCGTGATGGGTGATGTCACGAGGGCTTGTGTAACCATTGTTGTGTGATCTTCTCTCGTGACGTGTGTAGTCACGGAGGCTTGTGGTGTTTTTGGCATGGGTTGCCGTTGGGTGAGTCTTTATCCTCGTGTGTGGTTAACGTTTGTGGTTGGGATATGTTCCCAGTGTTATCCTTGTGAGTGGTGAGTTTTGTGTTGTCCTCTGATCTTGGCTTTTAACTTATATATATGTATTCCGTTTCGGAAATGGTTTTCATATTAATATATCTACTATTTATGATACTTAACGTATTGGTGGGTTACCAGCATTATTCGCTGACCGGGGGTCGCCCCCGATGTGTATCTTTGTATCTTTCAGGAGTTGAGTAGTCGAGAGCCCCCCTCCGCGATGTCTAGAGCCGGTAGCTTAGCACCTTGTGTTCTTAGACAGTGTTTTTGTGGCTGCGTGCCAATGGTTTTAGACTTTTGTAGTTTGAATGTTTTTGGGATAGTGGTTACACTTGCAGATTGTTTGCGTAGCGTTTACCATGTGAGGTAGACGTGGCATAAACAACCCTGTTTTGGATTCCTTTTAAATCCAGTTATCTTTTTATCTGCCGCTGTGCTATAGTTTTGTTGTTAAATCTGCATGTGTTAAGACTTGTTTTTTTTTCGGTTTGTTTTTTTTTTTTTTTTTTTTTGGGGGAGGGGGGGGGGGGGTTTTTACACAAAGAGGTTCAAGAACGAATCATATTGGTCAAAACTCAAAAAATATTCTAGCAAGGATTCCAAATAGGAAAAGAAGGCCATAAACAAATTCTGGATTGGCAAGAGTTTAACAAGTAATGGTTGAGCTTAACGAACCTAAGACATTAACACCAAAAATCAACTTCTAGCGCAAACACTAAGGACAAGAACAGACCAACCCAAAACAGCCGCTACTACCACTAAGCTAACTAAGCCACAAGGCCTACGGCAGGTGCCTGACCCCTTAAAGGCGTGGTCTCGAAGTAGTTTAATGTGGTTGGCAACAGCGTAGGTTATTTTTAATAAGTGTTCCCCAATGATTCCCCCCCTTATGTGTTAATGGTGGTTGCATGTGTTGGCTTATGGTGTTAATTGTGCATGATACCCACAATTGGTTGGATCAATTGGCTATACAGGCAGTTGGATGGCTTGAGAACCATCGGCTGTTATATATAGTATATATAGTATATATATCTATATATATATAATATATATACTTGTATTTAATGCGTTGGAGGTGGGTTACCAGCATTATTCGATCAGATATACATAAATCTATCGAGTTTGCGGTCCATCTGTTTGGTTGCCGATCAAACGTTATGAAATTTAATGAAGTTGCGGTTCATCAATTGGTTGCGATCAAATCTCCTGTGTTGCTGCGGTACCAGCAGGTGCTTCGGGGCATGCCAGACCTGTATGCACTGGCACTTCGTGTATGGGCACGTGAAGGGTCCCTGCGGCACCACCAAATGTGTAAACGTGATTTATTGTTGATTGAAATACTGATATTGATTGATATGGATATTTTCTTTGTTACCTTATGGTGCATGCCTAGAATCTTTATGTTGTGTTAAATTGAATGTCTTACCTTTGTTGATTGAGTCCTATCGTCCCGGTTTAAATTAGAGTTTCATAAGTATATATGGTATTCTGGCTTCAAAATGACTTTCCTTATATATAATTACCTATATTGGTAATTTTAATGCGTTGGAGTGGTTACCAAGCATTATTCGCTGAACGATAATAATTTGGTTTCAACGCATATGATGAGTAGCTCCGAGCGTGCCTAGTCGGACCCTGGACTTAGCTAGTGTAGTTCTTTTATCAGCCTGCGTGCCATGATGATGTACTAGACATTGATTTGAGGATTTTTGTTGTTTGAATAGTTTAGCCTATGCATCTGAGTTCTCCAGCTCAGATGTGGCATAACACCCTAACGATTATGTTTACTTATGCTCTGTTTGTGATTTAATGATAGAAATTGTCTGTTTAATTTCATAAGCATTAACGATTTTTAAACTTTAGGGGTGTTACTGGGAAGCAGATAGTTGCTTGTTCCTATGAAAAAAGAGGGCACATCTGAACTTGGTCCCATTGGTGTGACAGCCCCAAAAATCCACATTTCCAATCCATTGATTAATGAGTAATTATCCTATCTTAATTGAGGAACTTAATTTCCTAAAAATCCTGATTTTTAATACTCAAGGACTAGTATTTGAACTGTGCAACTTCCAAGTTTATGTTGTACCTTGAGTTTTGGAGGGAGTTTCCCCTCTTCCTTAACACTTTCTATGTTAGTAAGGGCATTCTTGGGACCTTTCAACCAGGTGTTAGTATTGTAACCTAATCGAGAAGACATCTTCATTTTCATCCCTTACACAAGAGTTCAAGAACGAACCTATTGGTCAAAACTCAAAAATATTCGTACAAGGATCCAAATAGGAAAGAAGGCATAACAATGTCATGGATTGGCAAGAGTTTAACTAAGTGAATGGGTTGAGCTTAACGAACGCTAGACTTAACACCAAAAATCAACTTCTAGCCAAACACTAAGGACAAGACAACCAACACAAAAAACA
>VALG01000558.1:0-10734 GCA_009835305.1 Ipomoea purpurea
TTGAGGCGCAAACCAGCCCCATTGCCATTGGTGTCCGGTTAAGGGCATTTGGCCCGGGGATTTTCTGGGTCTGAAACTTTGACTACCTTAATTCCAACTCAACTAGTTTTTTTAAGACCCGTTTAGAAAGTCTGAAGAAATGATTGTCTGAAAAATAATTTTTGAAAATTGATCATTTTGAAAATATTTTAATATTTTATAATGTCTTGATAGACAGTCAGAACAAATTAGCGTGGTTTTTATTGCTTGTTGCACTGGTATCAGATTAAGAATTACATTTTTTCCTGTTCAGTTCATTTTCTTCAAAATGAACATTATTACTTTGTCTATCAAGTTATCTATACAATAATAACTAATACATACATCTAGTACCATACTATAATGACATGCCACCATCCCCATTAATAATAATTAAGTATCTGCTGATGTGTTGGGTAGCGGTGGCGGTGATAGGGTAGTGGTGTGGTGGCCTGCTGGCGATGTTGGATTTGTGTTGATTGAATTAATTAGATCCGAAAATCTTGCTTGAAAGGGCATGTGGACATAGACGATAGATGACAGGTAAAATCATGAAGCCGGAGAAAACTGATCTTCTGAAAGATTTCTCTCTAAGTTATTTAAACAGACCCGGCACTCTAATATGAGTTTTCACAGCATATGATATGTTAGCACAAACAGATCCCGGAATGAATTGTAGTTAGCGGTCATGGAGTAGAGTCCACCTTCTTGGCAAATGTGAAGCGACCTATGAAATATATATTTTATTTTTTACCCCTCTCTTAGATTTTTAAGCTTTTCATCTTTTCATTTTTTGCAATATATTATAAAAAATAAAGAGTTATACTCTTATAGCACTTAGATATAGAGATCCTGCAGTATGTTCATTATTTGTAATTATTGTGTCACTCTACTTCCACGCTAATTAATAAATCTATATTATTAACATATATTATTCAATATTTATAATCTACAATATATATTCATAAAACATGAATATATAATATAATATATATAAATATATTTTCACTATACAAAGAACATCTCATATACTCAATGAATTTCCCTACACCACATATGCTTTCTGGAGTCTATTTGCTGTACTATAATGCTTATTGGTCTCATAGAAGTATCGAATAACCACGATAATTGGAGTGATAAGAATAAGGTGTGTATAATGGATTGCCCTATTTTTAATACATGGTTCAGCAAAGATCCTATGGTGCTATATAAATGATCAAATGAGTATATTAAAGGGATGGTAATCTGCTACGTTATTGTATTATCTATTTTATTTTTTTTTTAGTATAACATATCAGAAGAGTTGTTGCTTAATAAGAATAGAGTCCTGTCTAATAATACCGTAGAGAAATGATTGTTTTCGAATATGTCTCAAAGATTATTGGTTGATTTAAATGATGCCTCATATTATGATAATTATATATTTCGATCGACATAGAACAGTGAGCGTCGCTGACGTCCTTTAGCTTTTTCCGGTAATGTGAAAACCAATCTAAGTCTGAGATGATGATCAGTACAAAGTGTCAATTATCATGGTGAAAATCTGGCTCTCGTGGACTCAATTGCAAGCGTGTGGTCATCGACGTTGCTAAACTTATTCTGATCTGATCGATGTTTCTTGGCTCTTCTTATTCATGATGTCGACATGCAGAGTTACTACCAAGTGTTGGATTGTTCACTCCATACTCAATTATAGGGACGTGAGCTATGGTTTTCTAACCGAGTACGTTGAGATGGATTTTAGTTTTACTGCTACTTTGCTATATGAAGTGTGCGCAATAGTTAATTCAAACCTAGATACGGTTGGAAGATTTCTCTTTTTAACTGGATTTTCTTATATTACGATTGGGGTTTGGGGTTATTAAATTGCGGTAATTGATCACCATATCTATGTTCAGGTAATGGATTAATTAAGTATTTATGCCATAATTGTTAGATTTTAATAGTTTTTAATACTAGTATTTTTTGTTTCGCACGTGTGATGCACGGTAAATGATTTTGTTTGTATTGTATGATTAAAATTATTTGTTTGGCTTTGATATATTAATATGTATTTTTATATAATTTTATTGGAGGACTGATTCAATAAAAAAAAAACATCTATTCTATATTAGTGTATAGTTGAAATAAAATATTTTGGATTATCATTTCAAAACATAAAAAAATTTTGATTTTATAATCTGTGCATCCACCCTGACATTAGATTCATGACCTGTATTGTGGAGGCCCAACCCAAACAATAAACTAACTGCATGCCACACACACGTTACTAGAAACCTTCATATACATATACCTGGATTTTGTAATTTGTGTTGGGTTTCTCTTCACAATAAACAAAAAAAAAAAAACCAAACTTTATCTTGTTGTGACATATGATCATTTTTCAGTTTGTATAATGTACTATACATAGTTTTATTTATCGACTTCGACGTAGTATATCCCAATAGAAATATACAACTCCCGGAGCCTGAGTCTTTCGTCTATCCCTGAGTCCTCTGCATTGCAGTTGGATATTTACCCATTAAATTCTATGAGGACAAAAAAATTTAATAAATTAATTACTGGTTAACTATACCTCTTACTAATTTACCACATTCCAATACATTTAACTGGTATCATTGGTTAAGATATAGTTAGTTTTGGTATGACTGCATGACACGAAAAGTGGTTCATTACATCAAGCACAATTGAATCAATTTATGCAGGTAAGGTTATAACAAAAATTGGTATAATTTTTTTAGATTTGCATAAACCAAGGACAAATTAGAGACTATGATAATGTACCCTTTATCTTTTTGGTTTCTGATGTGGATTCTGTTCGTTGGCAAATATACGTGTGTTATTATTTAAATTCTAATGGATGAAGTAAGCACACCAATATGTCATATTATAAAGAAATATTATTATTCCAGATAAAACTGTATTAGTCATCGATAAAAATATCAACTTAAGTTCAGAACATCTCTAATTGAGATAGATTTTAATACAATTACACAATCTCTATTAGTGCTTTGAACATCAGATAATTTTATAGGTCCCAGCGTCTGCGCGATTGGATTAATTGTTGTATGATGTGAGTCTCACGAATTAAGTGTATATAATATGTCACTTATACCATTGTTTCCAAGTGGGATCCACACTTTTCCAATTTTTACTGCTAACATTCTGTTAAAGACACCAATTTCTATGTGGTTTATTCAAAATTTCAAATATACGATCATCATACAACATGAATCCAAACAAACGGTTAGTTGTTCCCATTGCATATGGTATATCCACATGTATAACATGGAAAAGCATTATATTTACGTTAATTTATTATAAAAAAAAGCATAAAGCAATGATAAAGGAGAAATTTATCCAATTGTGGTGCCTCACAAAAGAAAACACCATAAAAAAAAAAAAAAATAAAAAACCCATACGTTATTCAAGATTTTATTACCATAAGCTTTGCCAGTCTTTTGGGCTCCATAAATATTTCATCTGGGAGAAGGTAGCCATAGATACTATTCATAAATTATGACTAAACAATCGGGTGCTTACATACCGGATGCCTACTATTTTATATTCGTTTTGTCTGTGGTTGGTCACTTGGTTTTTTCAATAACCGATACGTGTACGTTTTTTCCTTAGCGCTTGAAAGTCACTGCTCTGTCTGCAACGATGTTTTCATTCATTGAATGTGTGTCAGTGGAAATTTTTTAGAACGGTGTCTGTGTTTTAGGTTAATATAATATTCATGTTTTAGTTATATTGTTCTATTCTTCTGTCCCTTTTGTTATTCCTCTTCATTCTCTCTTCTTCCTTTTTTTTTTCTTAGGTGTTGTCCTCTTGTGTTTCTTCCATGTTCTCTCCCTCTTTCTCTCTTTTCCTTTTTTTCTCCTCTTTTTCTCGTGTTCCTTCTTCGATCTGGTTTTATTGTTGTTTACAAGATGATTCATGATGGGTATATTTTGATTCTTGTATTCTGAGATGACTTATAGAATGTACTCCTCTCAATATGTTTCATAACTCTTCCATAGAAAAATATAATATTCCTATACAACGTAAAACATTTATTTTAAATTATGAAGTTTTTCTGTTTATATGATTATGAATTTTATAGTTATGTTGAAATATGATAATTTTCGTGTAAAGTTGTATCATCTCAATAACAAAAAAGTTCATAATTTCATAACAAAAAATTCATAATCGCATAACCAGAAATTCAATTTCATGAACATAATAATTCAATAATCTCATAATTAAAGAAAATTCATAATTTTATAACTGCACATTCATAAATCCCCTGCCTTGCACATTCATAATTTATGAATGTTGAAGAAACTTGCGCAGAGAGGAATGTAAACCGCGAAATGTGAAAATGAAGAAGAAAAGTTCACGCGGTTAATTAAGAAAAAAAAAAGATAAAAAGATAACGGTCACCGTTACCGTGTTGGAACCGTGTTGTCACATGGATGTTGAACACGGTTCCATGACATAACGATTGAGGTTTTAGTGGTCCCACCACTATAGAACATGGTAGGCAGAACATGTTTTTATGGGTGGGCGGAACATAATTTTACGGGTGGGTAATACATAGTTTTAGTGGTCCCACCATGACAAGGCTTGATTTGGTCCTACGAAAAACACAATTGGACAGTAGTACAAAAAGAGCAAAGAAATGTGACTTTAGGTTACCCTTATTTAAAGAAGGGTAGTATATTGTTAAAAGAAATGTGTTGTGACATAATCGTAAATAAATGAACAAGAAATCGTGACCTTTGTTTTGTTTTGTTTTGTTTTTTTTTTTTTTTTGTTTTTTTTTTTGTTTTTGTAAAAATGGGGTGCAGTTTCTTAAAAAAAAATTGAATTTAAAAAATTAAAAATTTCACTAGGAGAAAGTGTCATGAAGAGTAAATTTAAAAATAATAATAATAACTTTCTAATAATAATAACTTTCTGAAACTCTTTTTTAAAAAGAAGGGTCGCGAAAAGTTACCTAGTTTTTTACATTCTAAATACATCTTCCTTTCTTGTGCAACCCTTCATTTCAACACCAACTTTTTCTCTCTCAAATAAATTCACAAACTCTTCACTTCTTCTCTTCTTTGCTTTTTCTCTCACTCTATGTTATGCTCTTTCTAACTCTCAGCCTTCTTTTTTTCGAAAAGTCACCATTCAGAGCTTTAGAAAAAAGAAAAATATATTTCACAAAACGCGATATAAGGATATATATTTGAGTGGGTTAAGAAGCAAAACACGTATTGAGTGGGGCCCATCACCCACATGTCACGACTTTAAGAATCTCAATACAAAACATGTTTTTTGTGGGTCCCCTGGCAAAACATCATTTGAGTTAGTGAGGCCCACCGCTACAAAACAAGATTTTAAAAATATCAATACAAAACACGATTTGAGTGGGGCCCCTGGAAAAATGTCATTATAGTGGGGCCCACAACAACAAAGTATGAATTTAAAAATTTCAATACAAAACATGATTTGAGTGGGTCCCTTGGCAAAACGCCGTTGGAGTGGGGCCCACCACTACAAAGAATGATTTTAAGAATCTCAATACAAAACAAGATTTGAGTGGATCTCTTGCAAATCACCGGTTAAGTGGGGCCCACAACTACAAAACACGGTTTGAAGGACCCCGCTACAACTCATGATTTTAAAAATCTTAATACAAAACATGATTTGAGTACGTCCCCTGGCAAAATCCTGTTTGAGTGGGGCCCATCACTACAAAGCATGATTTTAAGAAACTCAATACAAAACATGATTTAATTGGATCATTGGCAGACCATAGGTTGAGTGGGGCCCACTGCGACAAAACACAGTTTGAAAAACCTACTACAAGTCACGACTTCAAGAATCCCAATAAAAAAATGTTTGAGAATCCCAAAATAGTGGCCCCTTGGCAAATCAATGTTTGATATGGCTCGCCACTACAAAGCATGATTTTAAGATTCTCAATACAAAACACGATTGGAGTGGATCTCCTGCAAATACGGCGTTGAGTGGAGGCACACAACCGTAAAACATTGTTTCAAGACCCAATCATGTCACGATTTATAATCAAAAAAACACAATAATTGAGTAAGTCCCCGATAGAATGTGGTCATGAGTGTAGGGTCTCACTAAGGCATCCCCCCAAAGGGGTTCTTTCCCTAATTTTGAAAACAATAAAATCTCCATGTATAATTTTTTAAAATAAGGGAAGCAAAAAAAACACACCACATTTTTCTCCTGCAAAAAAAAAAAAAAAAAAAAAAAAATTGTCAGAATTAAATAAAAAAATAAGAAAAGGAAGGTGAGACGCGCAGGTGCGTCTCACCTTCAAGCTTGGCGGGGCGTGCTAACACAACGCCGCCGCCCAAGGCGTTGCAGAGTGGCCCACTTGAAATTAAATGTTTAGATTGCAACAGCCTTCTGGCGTTTGCCTTATATTTCTTATTTTTATTTTTGTTTTTCTTGTTTAATTAGTTATATTAAAATTATGATTTTTGCTATAATTATAATTTTTACATATAATTTGTGTAATTAAAATTATATTTTATTGCTATAAATAACCATCTTTTACAAATTTTTAACAATTTTATTTACCCTTTCAAAAAAAAAATTTTTATTGTAAATTTACGTATGCTAATTTACATATTTATTTTTACGCTATCATTTATGTTTATCTCTAAAATTATAAATTATAAATGAAATAAATAAAGAAATAATTAAAATAGGAGATAAAATGGTGGGTCAACAAAATGTGTAAAAAAACTAAAACTAATGGGGAAGAAAGAGATTGTGATTGAGTGAGATAGTGGATGATTGAGGTGGATGCTGGGGCCCCACAAAAATTATGGTAAAATCCCCTAACTATTGACTGGATCTGCCTAATTAACGTGCTAATATGTCACATGCCATGTTCAAGTGGAACTTCCCATAACGTCCTAAACATTCTTAAAGAACAATTTATGTGGTACCAAAATTTCAAACATACGATTTTAGGGATATCGTGTTATAACAAATGTTATAATGTATTTATATTTAAATGGAAGATTGAAAAAAAAATTCATTACATGAAATTTAAATTGGATTAACTTTCATGATAGATAACAATAAAAATTTATGTCCTTGATCATGATAAGTAAAAAAAAATAAAATAAAATCATATAGATGTAGTCTAAATAATAATGTTGTTCAAAATCCATTTAAATGAAATAAATTAAACATAAGGCAAATAAATTAAACAATAAAGGAAACGATTTTGAGGTGTTACCATCTTTGGGGTTCTTCATTAACTTTGTAGGGAAAGTAATCGGGAATGGTGGTCTTTTTCTCTTACTTGGTCTTGATAGCCTTACCCTATCAAACCTAAAAATTCAATTTCCACTTTTAGCAAGACATCCCTTTCTCTCCCTTCTCTCTATGAAAACTTGGCTTCTCCCAAGCCAAAGAAAGACCTCAATCCAACCTATGCTAGGAATCATCCCAAGATTCCACCTTTTTATCTCCCACAGCTTGGAGTACCAGGTAAAGATCTTAGGCATTAGTTTGGGTTTTAGGTTGCTTTTTACCTAGTCTTTATCTAAGATTAGTGTTTTCTGTGGTTTGGTTGTGTAAGAAAATTTGGTTGAAGAGGGGCTTAAGGAGAGCTTAGGAGAGAAAAAAGGGAGAAGTCTTTTAATTGGTCTACAAAGGGGGGGGTAACCCGTGCTATACGAAACCTATTTTCTACTTGCTATTGATGATTATGACTTTATTGATGATTCTTGGTGTAAATGTGAGATTGATGGCAAGGATCTTATTTATAATGCAAGTTAGAACTCTGTACTAGGGTTCTTGTAATGCTTCTTTTGATCTATTTCTTGGGTTCAAGTCATTTCCTGTTGTATTGTGAGATTTGGGTGTAATGGACTTGAACTTTGACCTTGGAGATGGATTCCCGAAGCGAATCTTATTTTGGTTGCTCGTGTCCCCGGCGGGCAGAACGGCGGGCGAATGGTCCAACCGTCGTCCACCCGCGGCGTGGCAGGTGTGTACCCTGACGGGGGTTACCGCGGGGTACATGATGGTGGCATGTCAGGTGTTGTTTTTCTCGTGGTTCATCCTTTAGTATGTGATGCTTTGACCTCCTTTTAGTTGGATTGTTTTGAGCTTTTGGGGTGTCTCCTTGATGTTTCTATGTCTAGAACGATGTCTAAGCCATCCATGTTAGGAGTTTGGGGTGTCTTGAATCCGTGCTTATGTCCAACTTTGTGATTCGTTTGGATTTATGTGGAGTCTTTTGGCGTTCGTTTGGAACCATTTGTTTACCATTTGATTGGCATGCTAAGTTATGATGTCATTGATGCTATATGTGTTGTTTTCCCATTCCTTTGAGATTGCAACTTGTGTGTTTCAATCATGTTGATTATTGGAATTGAAGTCCATTGTTTGGTTGTCTGAGTATTGTTTCATGTTCTATCATTGAAACCTTCTTGATTTGATTTCTGTATGATGTGATCTCGTACATTTGTATGTACCAGTTGGTTGATTGCTTGATTGTGCTAATTGATGAGGTCCCAAAACCCCTTGATGATATGACTATCGTGTGACTATGAATGGAAATTTCGGTGGTGATGTGACCTGAGCTTGCTCATGAGTCTCGGGGGTATGTGACTATGATATTTAGATGTATCCTCGTATACTGGAGAGTCAGAGTATTTGTTTGGCGCAGTGCTAGTTGGCGGGGGACGCGGGTTAAGAGGATAAGGTTGGACTCAGAAGTACATGGTGGCACTTCGGAGACCATGTTTGGAACTGAGATAAGGTCGGAAGGTAAGCCATAAGGGGGTACTAAGAGAGTTATGTATCTAACATGAAACTTGTCAACTATATGTGATGGTGTGTTTATTCTTGGGAGCCATGTACCTATCGAGAACTCACCATTAAGAATGGTAAGGTTGTGTCTATTGTTGAGTACGTTGTTGTTGTCCTATTTGATTTGGGGTATTGTTGTGATAATCTGTTTTGTGAGAGCGTGGTGTTGTTCTTTCCCTGATGTTCCCCTCTCTCCGTTTTTTGAAATGATATATACTGTATTCCTTTGCTCTCAAATGGTTTTTATAATACTATTCATATTTCTGTACATAACGCGTATGGGTGGAGTTACGCAGCATCTCTCCTGACAGGTTTATCCCTAGTTTTTACAGGTTCATGAGAAATAGCTTTGGAGAGCACGCTAGGTGGACCTAGATAGTGTAGTTCTTAATTGCTTCCGTTTGTTTAGATTGTTGGCATGTCTGCCTTTAGATCATTTGGCTTGTTTAGATGTTGTTACGTGTTGTCTGTAGCACCTATTGCTTGGGGGTATAGGTGTGGCCCATAACCATACCGGATTGAGTTAGTTTCGCTTGTCTATTGCATTAATGATTTGATGGTTTAGTTGTTTTCCTTCTTAATTTAAGCTTTTAAATTTGGGTTAAAAATTCGGGGTGTTACAAAAGTGGACGGCAAAGACTCGGTTAGTCATATCTCTCGCCAACTAACCTTTCTCAAATCACCCTCGTGCCTTGTGGCCATCAAAGAAAAAGAGAGCCATTACCAAAACCAACGCACAAACATCAGAGCATAAACAAGCAAAACCGAATCATAAATCCGCTAAGCATTTATATCCTAACACATATATTGCAACATCACACACCCCAAACCTCCAGCAACCAATTTAGGATTACTTCATCAAAGATCTAGAGATCCAACAAGTTAATTCATGTTATAAAAATTCATCAATACTAAGCACAAATCAATAATATGTTGAGAAAAGGAAAATTGTTACTACAAGAGTGTCCCAAGTGTATTCAATTTGAGTCTTTGATGTAGAAAACTTCATAAATCTTCACAAATTTCAACGTAAATTGGAAACCCTAATAAACTAAGAGTGTTTTCTCTCACTAGAAATTGAAAAATGAAAGATGAAACCCCCACCCCCCCCCTCTCATCTGTCCGCTAATCTGCTCCGTATACTTTGAATTCCCATTTACGCACGGCGTCACGCCGTTACGCCAACGTAAATGTGAAATAACTATCTTCCGCGTCTGCTTTTGTCCGGCTCCCTTATTTCTGATTTACGCTAGTCTTCACGCCGTGGAGGTCTTCGTAAATGGGAAATAATTGCTTCTTCTATGCGGCTTCTCTTCTTGCACAACCTTCACGCCGTGAAGGTATGCGTGAATCACTGTTGAAATTATTGAATTTCGGACCACCTGAAAGTGATCTTTAAATCAAATCGAAAGAAAAAAGTGGTCAGAAATAGCAACAAAGGTTTTTCCAGATACCAAAAGTGATCGGAACAAGACTTTCGACTTGATTTAAGATCAATTTTAGGTGGTCGGAAATTCCATAATTTCCATAGTGAATGGGGAAATAATTCCCAATGTTTCCCCTTTTGTGCGTGACTCGTTCGTGAATGACCTTGGATATGCTCCTTCCTCGACTTTGCTCTTCTCAAATCCTTTTCGCTCTTTTTCATCGAAAATACCTAAACAGCATAAAAAGTATTCGTCAGTAGGATGTTCTTTGTTAAACCGTGTCTTTGGGACCCCTGCAATTTTTTATTTTTTTTTTTTATATCCCAGGGATTTTCAACTTCTCCAGTAATTGCATCCAGGGCTGATTCTGCAATTTCCACTTCAACTTCATCCTGGGTTGATTTCAATTTACAATACCAAAATTGCATTCCCGCCCACTTCATTTTCT
>VALG01000559.1:0-23679 GCA_009835305.1 Ipomoea purpurea
AACCCTAAAAGAACGGTTAACAGAAATATACAGTCATGTCAAAGCGCACGACAGCATACCGAAAGGGGATCACGATAGACGGAGTCCGTTGGGAACTATCATAATCTACGGCCCCAACCTCTAGGGCGCTGCTCCAGCGTCGCAACGTCGACGATTCGTCGTGGCTGAATGAGCAATGATATCTGTTCCGAGAGTATGCTGGTACCCAACCTCCAATAAGTCAAACGGGGGAATGCGAGATCTAACATTCACGAATAGATGGGGTATAATGTTATCCAGGCGGGTACGATATATAGTACGGTGGGTGTAGGGTCACCTGAGTTAGCCTGCCCTAGACCTGGAGACAAGACAGTGTTTTCGGAGCGGCCATGGGTGTAGCGATGTATCGGTAGGAAGACAGATTGCTCTGCCTAAATTAAGACCCGGGATGATCGTGCCGACTCGACAGATGACGCAGATAGTGCATCGAGGACGAGGGAGTTTAGTATATACAAGCATATACAGTGTTGGTAGGAGACCCATACTATTAGACGGCAAAGACCTTAAAATTAACATCAATCCACTATCGCATACTATTCTTCCGCTAATCAGACGTCCAAAGTGCATTAATAGTCTGATCGTGTGCAAGGACACGATAAACACAATGCTCTAGACACTTTCCATAGTCATTTGATCTTACATCACATACGGCACACTTTTGACTAATGGCTCGACCGTAAGCAATTAATGGTGATCGCAAACTCAGGGCATAGCCCATTACGACAACGTATACATGGGGTATCAGTGATTTTCATAGATAATTAATATAGTCCTCTGACACGGCCGAGCATGCCGCGAATCCGCAGCACTCGCCCATAATCCCGTACTCGACAATAACACGGCAGGGGTTCGTCGCTATACCACCCTGATGACCAGCTAGGGCTCTATGACAGAATATTCAAAGCAGCTTTCATCCATAAGAATAGTCTTGACAATCATCATCATAATTACCATGCAATGAGAATCACCTGATGCAGCCCATTATATCAGACGTCAAGTATATGTCTTACAAGAATAACGCCATCTCTAGAATCAGCCAAAGCCAGTGTATCAACTAAGTATATCCAAGATCACCGATTGGAACATAAGGCGCTCTTGTAAGATACGTTTGATCGCAACATAAATACGGATGGATTAGCAGCCCAGGATCGTATACACAAAGTCGACCACCGGAGCGAGCATATCTCTGAACCGCAGTCAGGAATTACGAGCAAGGAATTACGTCTCAGCTGCTAGACCGAAATTAAGAGAGGGGTCTATTGTTGCGCCGACATAGGTGATAACTATTGCACAGTATGTACGATTGCTATAAACCTACATATTTTAACTTAGCTAACCTGAGGGCATTCTTGCGTGTTAAGAGGCGGCGCTGGTAAAGCGTGTATATATAATCCTATAGAATCTTATCTGTCAGATAGGAGTGATTCACTTGAAATGTCTTGTGTGGTGAGACTTATTAGTGGTGATTAGGTGCTCCTAATATGTCCCTATATTATATATATTTAAGAACTCCTAAATAAGGGTCTGAATGTATGGGTTGTAACTCTCTATTCCTTTATGGCACTAAGGGCCTGATTTTAGGGATATCTCAGGTCCATGGTCCTAGTGGCAATATTAGATGGGAAGTTAAAATGATTCTAATTATCTGGTAGTAATATGCTACTCCTTTATTTCCTAATTATGTATGACTAGGTCTAAATCCTAGTAGAAGTCTGATAGTAAAGGTTTAACTTTCTGGTTATTCCTATACGGTTAAGATCTATTTAGGGCAAGGGTCACGTTCTGGTGGCGCTAATTAAGACCATTATTAAAGTGACCTAAGATTAAATAATATTTAATTATGATAACGGGTTAATTAAATATATTACTGGGATTTCGAGGCCGTAACACGGGGGTGTTACACTAGCCAAGCTAGAGAGACAAGAATGGTTGAGGCATCGAGGAGCAGCTATCGACATGGATACAGAGTCGGAGACTCATCCCATGATCACTTGTATTATCTTCCGAAGAAGAAAAGGGTGAAGCAAGCACCACTGCAACAAGTTGTACCACTCCATTTGGAGCACATACTTGCAATTCCAGAAGTACCGTGTAGCCTAGAGATTGACTCGGACTACAGATGGTTCATCGAAGTGCTCGTTGAAACTATGGAGGTCTCTCACCTCCCTCAACCTGAGGATTCTGCCCACACTTGGCTTACTAACATCCAGCATGCGCAATACTAAATCCAAAAGAGAAAAGAGATGTTAAATGTTGCTGGTGTATTGTCCATCCTATGTCGCGTGGAATGAATAAAATGTTTTGTGTTTGTTGTTCTTATTCGAAAAAACACTAAAAAATTTCTATCTTCTCAAATCAAAACAACAAATTGATCTAAATGAATTAAGGACAATTCATTAAGTCTTTACTAATTCGAGAGCGACAAGCAGATCATTCAAATATACGTGTTGAGTTCTAATTACGATTCGATGAGTTAAAACGAGGGCAAAACTCTCGAAAGGGGGACCAACAAGGTTACGAGAAAGTAAATTTAACTGAATGGTTAAATCAAGGTCACATAAAGTTAAGATGGCGAATGGACAATCCATTTAACCGAGTTGCTGAGTCAAAGGAAAAGGTTAAGAATGGCGGGGAAACACACAGGGGACTGAACATAAGTAGTTAAGTTGACGAATGGATTATGCAACTTAACTGTGGTTTTTGTTGTGATGAGGGAACAACGATGGGTAAATTAAGGAACGATGGTATGGATTATTGGATTTTCAATGGTTCAAATTACAATACAAAGGAAACTTGTCCGAATGGATGATTCTCAAAGGAATATTGAATGCTCAAATGTTGCAAAAATGAACCATTTTTTGGGCATGCTGCTGTGCGTGATCCAAGGAGAAGGAGAGTGTCGTCAAATAAACGTTGAAGCCGAAACTGTACCATTTATATATTTTTTTTTATTGAGACGCCCTAGCGGGAAAATAGGCTCCCACTAGCGTAGGTCTCTGTGAGACTGACACTTGCTGGGAAAGCATTTAATGTTTTTTCTGTCATTATTAAATGCGTCAATCAGTACTCGAGTGCATTTTCTCTCTCCGATTTAATTCAATTTTCACTCCTTTGTGTTAATTCTCTCTCCTTATCAGACCTGAACATACCTTATACCCTTGAAACACCCACATTCCATTCGTAAATTCAAACCTTTCAAGGCATTTATGTTATCTGTCGGGTAGTAACTTTATCTCACCCGATTAGTTCCTCTCAACCCGGTCTACTACCCGAGGTATAAAAAGACAAAACAACCAAGAGTCACACATTTCAGCAAATCAAGCCAAAAGAAACCCTTGCTCTCTAAAAAAAAAAAAAAACTATCTCGAATTCTCAGAAAACCCTAACCTAAAATTCTCAAACCTTCAAAAACTCACCATTGGCAAACAACCAAGCTTCACCTTCATCAACCTCTTCTAGTTCTAAACAAGCCCCTGATGAGCAAGTTCCAAGTGGACATAGCAAAAAGGTTAAGCCAGGCTTCATCTTTGATCAAGTAGGTTACCTCAAGAACAACCAGAACAAGGTTGCCCAGAAGGTCCTCAAATGTCTGGAGTATGGAGACATTCTCAAGTTTGGCACTTTCAACTACAAGACCTTTCATTCATTGGATGTCACTGAGTTCTTCACCAATGCCACACATTTCAGGACGGAGGATGCAATTCTCTCTACAGTTCCAGGCACCCAAGTCACCATTGTTCACGGTGACATTACAGCCCATTTTGAATTTCCAGAGATGTAGGAAAATCAACCGGACTGTTATGCTCATGCTATAATCAGAATGATCTATGTCAAGCAATGAGGAGAATAGATGCCTCACACACACCAAGTTTTTCATTGAAAGAAGTGGTTTTAGCCTAAACGTAGAACATGCTGTAGATATTCTAACGAATGTTGTGGAAAGAAGCATGTTGGCAATATGATGTCAAAAAGAAAAGTTCATTATGTTGAGTGCACTTTTGATAACTACCCTATGATGGTCGAGGATGGTTTATGTATTTCTTAAGTCTCACATCACCAGATGCGTTATTGAATGAACCATTACAAAGGTTGTTGGTTTTGCATTTCTAGTGGGTGAATTGTTGAAAGCGAAGGCTTAGTAGTATGAAAGGGGATAGTAGCGCACAGAAACAATTACTACATGAGGGTTAAGCCTCCAGTGTCCAAAAAGCAAAAGGCTCAAGCCCCAGCAACCCCTACTCTAAGTGAAAAGAAGACCAAAGCTCCGGTAGCAAAAGGAGTATTATCTGCTCTAGCTGCGAAAGGAACTTCACCTTCTAAGGCGCAATGGTTTCAAAACAATTATCAATTTCAAAGGCTCTGTCCAAGACAAAGCCGAGCCATCAAAGAAAACTTCAAAGAAGCCCTCAAAGAAGAAGACTTCTGTATCCTACAGCTGCCCAACCACATCTTCAATTCCAGTTCCTATCCTAGAGCTTATTGAGGCCCAACTTCCTATTCCAACTAATGATCGAACTACTACTATGACTGATGTTCCAGCTAAGGTTCATCTTGTAGTTCCAGCTGTTATACCAGTTGTTCAAACTTCGGTTCCAATTTTAGACCTAGTCTGAAGAGACAACTCTCTTGATGTTCCCTTGACCGAGGTGGTCAGTCAAGCCCAAAAACATAAACGGAAGCAACCCAAGGGCACCTAGAGTCAACCGATTGAAGAAACTGAATCATCACCCGAACCTCTAGAGAAAAAGAAAAAGTAGTCCAAATCTTCTAAGTCCTCTAAGTCATGAGGCCATAAAGTTCTAAGGCATATAAAGAGGGTGACCGAGGGGTTGGCCATAAAAGTAGTCGAGACGATGCCAACCCAAGAGGAACAACACCAAGTGGATGTGATTCAAGAGGATGATAAGACCGAGTGTAACAACCTAATTTTTAAAATATTTAAAGCTTATATATAATAACGCAAACTATCATTAATTATCCCAACAGAGCATAAAATTATCCATAAGAGACGGGGTGCTATGCCACACCTAGGTTTGAGAACCTAGATGAACAGGCTAAACTAACCAAGCATATTTAATTCGTAAATCAATATTCAAATACAATCCAAGGCACGCAAGCCATATATTATGCTAAAGCTAATTAAGCTAAGTCCAAGGTTCTGACTAGCGCACTCCGTAGCTAATGCTCATCACCTGAAATAGAATGAGGCTAATTCTACACGGCATCCCTCCGGGCACTCAACTACCTCGAATATCTTGTCGAATGTTCGGATCCATTCTTCAAGGGTCGTGGGATCTTCTTCCCCAGAGAAGATAGGCGGGCGATGGTTGAGACTTGGCGAGCTATATCTGAGTTTCCGTTTGGCGGAGGTGGTCGATTGTTATTATGGACGATGGCGTTGCTCAGTGCCTAGGCGACCTGAGTCAGTTGCTGTAGGTTCTAAGTTAACGATTCGTGGGCAGAAGGTTCAGGTGTCCTTGACTGATTCCTTGTTGGTGCCATTCTGGTGTCTACAGGACCAACACGATCGTAATGGTAAGTTAGGGGTTCGCATCCTTACCTTAATGCTATAATTACGGGGAAATTCTTAAGCTAAGCACATTATAGGTAAGGAGAAGTTAAGCAAATAATCATAGATAAGTTCACAGCCTCACCGCGTGTCTAAGTTCCCTAGATCCTATGTACTTAAGTACCGAATGTCCGAACTTAATGCCCTAAAGTCTTGTCCTTAGGGGTCTTATCCTAGGGTCAAACTTAGGCTCTGATACCAACTGTAACACCCCTAATTTTTAAAATAATTAAAGCTTATATATAATAACGCAAACTATCATTAATTATCCCAACAGAGCATAAAACTATCCATAAGAGTCGGGGTGCTATGCACACCTAGGTTTGAAAACCTAGATGCACAGGCTAAACTAACCAAGCATATTTAATCCGTAAATCAATATTAAAATACAATCCAAGGCACGCAGGCCATCTACTATGCTAAAGCTAATTAATCTAAGTCCAAGGTTCTGACTAGCGCACTCCGTAGCTAATGCTCATCACCCGAAAAACATTCGGTGTAACAACCGTCAGCAAATAATGCTGGTAACCCACTCCAACGCGTTAAGTACAATATAGGTAGATATAAGAAACTCATTTTGAACTGGAATACATATGTACTTACGAGACTCTAGATTAAATCCAAGATCAAGATTCAATATACATTAACAAACTCAATAGTATAGAATAATCATAAAGACTAAATGCGTCCTAAGAACCGTTGCTAGACATAACAGACAAATAGGCATATAAATAGCAAATAGAAACAACGAAGGCATTCAAGACAGTCAGTTAGCATGTAATCCGCAAAACACACAATCCATCTTCCAACCTTATACCAAGTTCCAACCTTGTAGCTCCCCTCCGTCCTTTATATAGGTTCAGACCTATACCTCCAGGCCACCCTTGTATAACTTCCCATTATTCCCCGGGCAACTACATGCCCCCACCGATAAACCACCTATCAACCACCAACATATCAAGATGGTGCCGCAGTGCCATTCACATGATCCGCTCCTCTAGTGCCAATAGCAAGGGGTCCGGCATATAAACCTAACATGACACCGCAAACCTTATAACCTGACCCATGCTCAACGGCAAGCCAGGTCTAAGGTGGGTTTGTGCCTTTAACACAGTAAACCGCTTGGCCTGTACCTTTAGTACAATGACCGGGCACAAGTGGTGCCAACTGCCAACAATTCATTTCCACCAATCACAATCTCATCATCATCATCATCGTCATCAGTCACACCGACCATTGCGCAAATGACCACGATACTCATCACCATTCAATTAAGAAACACATAATCCATTAATTAACAATCAAGACACAACAACAAAGACACATATTAAACATAAATTCCTAGAACGATACCCAAAACACCAAACGAGACTCATACACGACAAACGGGGTACAACGGGACACGGGAAAACATCAAACGTGGAAAAACATCATGAACCATTGCATGCTTCCAGCAGGTGGGTGGCGGGTGGAGGACCACCCGCCAGCGGGTGCCGGCAGGCAGTCGCCTGCCCGCCGGTTGCCCGCTGGAACAGTACCCACGGGAACTAAACATGCCAAGACCAATCACACCGAATACGTTCTAACATAATTCCTAAACATTGCCAAGACCAATCATTAATCATATAACAGTTCTGGAGTATCCGGAACAACAAGAGCACCAAGGAATCTATACGCAAAGTCCTAGAAACAAGTCTTACGCTAGACTTCAACACCCGATCATGCTAATCCAACCCAAATATAAAGAACATCATAATACGATTCACGATATAAACCCTAGGGCTCTAAGACATAATTAAGATGCAAGATCATACATATATCAATCACAATACCAAGAACATCAAGATTAATCAAATAATAACATATAAATCCTATGCAAGGGCTTTAATCAAGACTCAATCCACAGAATTACACATACGATTATCAATGGAGCCAATAAATAAAATATAGCAAGGAAAATAGGTTTGTCGAGACATGGGTTACCTCTTAGCCTCAATTAATCCTCCCTTGGCTATTAAGGTTCTTCTCTAAGACTTCCCTCCGATTGATCTCCCTAGGCTTTGATGGTGGGGAATTTCCTGGGAATAATTGCGTGTAATACAACTATGGGTGGTAAGGGTCTAATTGCTTTCTAATCCCCTATTTTATAGAGTTGGCAATCCTAAATCAGAGTCTGAATAGTAAAGACATATGTTCTAATCCTAACAGGTTTTATAGGCGCAGGATTTCCTAATTGGAATCTGATAGGTAAAAGGTCTACTTTCTTTATTCCGGATAGGCTTAAGATTCCCTGTTTAGGCAAGGGTCCACGATCCATGGGTGGACCATATTAATTAATAGATGGAATCCTAATCAAATTTAATCCTTTCTAATTATTATTAACGGAATTAATTAAATAATTAATCCAGGATTAAAGGCCGTAACACGGGATGCACACCTTCTGTAACACCCCGTGTTACGACCCCTAAAACCGAATGATCATTTAACCAACTGTCCAAAGAAAGAATTTAATTGCAATAATTAAATTGGAAAGGGGCCCACCATAGTCTGTGGGCCCTCACCCTCTAAAACCCAACCCTAGCCCTAAAAGGAATAGAATTGGCAAGCCCATAATATTACCCTTAATTAGGACTCCTAGGTATATAAATAGAGGACATAGAGGTTCCTAGAACCTCACCACAATAATCTCTCACCACCCAAAGGAATTCCAAGAACTCCCTTAGGAGAAATCAAGAAAGAAGAAAGCTTAAAGAAAGACCCTTCATAGCCAAGGGAATTAATTAAGGCTAAGAGTAACCCATGCTCTCAACAAAACCGTATTTTCATAGCTATGATTCCCCTCTTAGGATTTCCCCCATATTCTTGTGTTGTTGATAATTCGTTATGATTGATCTTTGAATAATTGGTGTTATGATTCTATGGATAATTCTTGATGATCTTGTTGATGATAAAGGTTCTTTGATGATTATATGGTGTTCTGGATGATTATGTTGTGGTCTTGATAATTATATGATGTTTCTTGATGATTGTGTAATGTTCTTGATGTTTAGTGATATTCTTACGAATCTTGAATTAGAAGATGATTTGTTCCTTGTTGATTTAAAAGTGATTAGAACCCTAGTTGTACCGTATGATATTATTCTTGGTATATTGGGTGGGAATTTGCATGTTTGGGTGTTAATTATGCTTAGAAAAAGCATGATAAGATGGATGTGCCGTATGTTCTTGCTTTTTAGATTCGTTAATTGTCTACGTATTGTTGTCAATTGCGTTTGGAAAGTGTCTAAGCATGGTTTCGGGTTCCAAATTGTTCCCGGGGCATTTTTGGTGATGAAAGAGTCAGTGGGGGGGTAGGTGGGGGTAGGGGACCGCACCTACCCGCAGCCAATGTTGGTAACACCGGCAGCGGGCGGGCAGCTGCCGCCGGCACTCGCTGCCCGGAAAGACTGCCGCCGGCGGGTGACCCCTCACCCACCAGCTACCCGCTGGTTTATAACCCACCTTGGGTTTTTGGCTTCCCGTTTGATGTTCCCCCGACCCTCGTGGTGTCCCAATGGACTCCGTCTATCGTGCCTGTGTCTAGTTGATATTTCGGGTACCGTTCGTAGGTTTATGAGTCTTATATATGCATGCTAGTTGAATTTGTATCCGGTTGACCTAGGTGGAAGGAGTATGAACCCCTTAGGATTATTCTTAGTATGTGAAGGATCACGCATAGGTTTGTTATACGCTTTCTCCCCCTTCCCAAAATGTGTAATGTGGGTTGCATGTGCTCTGCAATGTGTTTATGTTGTGCATGATACCCCAATTCGTTGCGATCGGATTGGTTATTCCTGAGCTGCGGTTCAGAAGCTGGCTGTGGGTCAGATTTTACACTGTTGGGCTGCGGTCGCACCGTTTGAGTTGCGATCAAACGTTTCTACAGACAAGACTGCGGTACATATTTCCTGGCTTGCGGTCAGATGACATACTCTTGGGCTGCGTCGCACTGTTTTGGTTGTGATCAAACATTATGAATGAGCTGGCGGTTCATCAGGTCCGGTTGCGATCGACCCTCCGTGTTGCGAGACGGAGAGGTGCTGCGGGCGTGTCAGAGCTATATGCTCTGACCCCTCATGTATGGCATGCGATTGGTCCTGTGGCGCCAACAAAGTGTGCTTGTGATGAGATATGGATGAGTTGTTGTTATGAGTGCCTTGGGGATGTGACTATGGGATTTATGCTGGGAATCGTATATGTTGGTTTATGGTTATTAATTGTGCTTATCTTTATCTGTCTTGCCTGTTTGTAACTGTATATGCTTGGTATAACTGTTGTCTGATGCTTAGCTCTATCTGTCGAGTCTATCCCGGTTTTAAAAGCTAGAGTCTCGTAGGATACATCTTCATGCTTCAAAATGGTTTTCGTATATCTATATAATATCTCTATATGTATTGTATTTCAACGCATTTGGAGTGGGTTACCAGCATCTCTCGCTGAACAGATATATTTGGCTTTCAGGCACGGACGAGTAGATCACTGGAGCGCGCTAGAGTTGGGGCGTAGATTAGATAGTTCTTCCCTTTCGGTCCTGCGTGCCATGACTTGTATTGATACTGATTGAGATTGTTAGAATCTAGCCTGTGCACCTGAGTTCTCTAGCTCAGGTGTGGCCATAACACCCCGTGCTCTTATAATGTTTTGTTTTGTTCTTTTTTTTTTTTTTTTTTTTTTTTTTTTTTTTTTTTTAAAAAAAAAAACTTTTATTAATAATAAAAGCAAGGCCGAAGCCAGTACAAAGAAATGCAAAACAAAACGAGAGAACATAAAGTGGCCCACGGGGGCTCTAACATGAATGCCCCCCGACCCTACGCTAGCTAACGCACTCAACGCAGGGGAGTATATCAAACAGGCAAGTAGGACCGAGACGCTGCTCCAAAATATGCAGGGTACAGTCCAACTGCATCCCAGCCCATCATGTAATTCCAAAACGCTCAAGTAGCGAGGATAGATGCCTCGCGTGTCACAAACGTGGCCCCACCAGCCAGTTGCACTACAGCGACTACACACCATAATGCCGCCTAACCGGGGTGCACCACAATTGTAAACCTCCCGGAGCGCTATCGACTGCCCTGTAGAACCAGACATGCCATATGATAGATAGTGCACAGATAACAATAGCACGCAGGAAACACAGAAATACAGCTAACATCAGCAAGCAAGCCTAAGTCATGTAGCGGAACGCCGTCCTGAGATAGAAGTACGAGGTAGATCCCGGGCCCATAAATCATCAACGCAGCACAAGGCAGCCAATAGCAGAACTCCCGATCAGCACCAGCACGAACCAGAAACCAACCCTAACGGGATTAGCTACTATGGCCAGCAGCAAGCCTGGACTACCGCCAACGGATTTGAAAAACACCTACCCGGCCACTGTTCAGCCCGGGCTACGATGCAATTTTTTACCGCTTGCATCGCGTTGAGACCTGGCCTTTTCCAAAGATGCCTGCGAAGGCGAAACCAAAAGAGCCCAAGACCAGTTCATGCCCTCCGAGGCCAAAGAAACAGCACCTGCAAAAAAATAGAAACAAGATAGAACAACAAGCATCCTGTTCCCCTCCCCTGACCCAACTATCACTTCTACCTCGGGTGAGTGTTTAAGTTTATAACAGGCTGACGCGAACAAAAAGCAACCCCCCAGATAATAGCCCGTCCCCCGGAGTCCAGAAGGAACTCAGCTACTATTGGCCAGCAGCAAGCCTGACCAGGTCAACGGATTTTGATAATCCTGCCCGGCGCACCGTTCAGCCCGGACTTAGGGTGCCCTGTTGTACCGCCAGCACCTTACGTTGAGACTCAGCACTGCAAAGCAAGGCTTCCCGGTCTCAAAAGAACCTCCCACTCACTGTTTTTAACTCCCATCCACTCTTTCTTTTCCTCACAACTCTCATTTTTCGCTTCCAATTCTTTCACTCTACTCTTTTCTTTCCCTCATTCTTTTCCACTCAATTCTTTCTATCCTCAACCTTTTCTTTTTTCTTTTTTCCTTTCTTTTTTAACTCTTTTCTTTTTTCTTCTTTTTTTTTTCTTTTCTTTTTCTTTTTTTTTCCTTTTTCCAAATTTCCCACTATCAAACAAAGTACAAGAACAATCACGGGGGATCATCAATATCAAAAACAATAGGGTACATCATCATGTATCAGTAAAGCACGGACCATACGTGGCAGATCATTTAAGGATCCGAAAGACGGCCTTCCCCTGGCTTATCCACCGCCCAGTCAGCTAGTGCCTGTGCAGGCATATTGGCCCTAGACGGGCACACAGAAGCAGTAACAACCCCACAGGAACACAGGAAACGAAGTCTGGCCACAACCCATCTAGAGTCCACGGCGGACGAACAGAGATATCAACGTAGCTGGCCAACTCCGCCCAAGTGGACTCTATATTGATCATAGTAGTTCCCCTGGCCAGGCACCATTCCAGGCAGGAGAAAAGGACCCGGAACATGCCCCGGGCGTGCCTCCCCGTGGCCAGACCACGCAACCCCGTAGCAGAAGCCACCCTCCTGGTTTTTGGGATTTATGATCATTTGCCTTGTTATATAGTATTTAAAAAGTTTTAAAATTTGGGGGTGTTACACCTTCCCCCCCTTACAAGGAACTTTTTCCCTGAAGCTCGGACACAGATCACTCCCCTCGCTCCTATGTGTCATGCAATTTGGTCTCCTAATTAAGGAAAGGTGGCTCGAGTTTGTCATTTAACGAGTATAAGGTGGGGTTGGTTAGGTCGGTGGTAAGTATGGTTTGAGATTTCGAGTATACCTTGGTTTCCCGCTCCTGAGCTTGAAGCTCCATGTGTGCGCAACATGGTCTCGATTGCCGCCGCCCTCCTGTCCAATGAGCTCGTCGCGAGAATCAAGGACGAGAATCCTTCATCCATGATCCGATTCTGCCTCATGAGTTGCGCGAGGATGTGCTCATTGGTGGACATCTCGTCTTGGTCCTCCATGTTTCCCCTTCCCTGTGCGGGTGTAGGTTGGATAGGCTCGCTTTCTTATTCCTGTTTCTCCTACTCCTCGCTTTCTTGCATTGCCCGTTTTATTTTCTTGTTTGAGATCTTCATCCACCAACATTCGTCGTTCTTCTGGGGATTTCAGGCAAACCTCCTCGAGGGTGATGTACTGTCCCTCTCCGACATGGTAGATGTCATTGCGGCGAAGGTTTTGGACATTGAAAACCATCCCAATCATGTGTCTGCCCTCAGTCCGGCTTATGTCCACCCCCTTCTTTTCCATGATCCAGCTTAGGATCATCCCGTAGGGTAAACTAAGTCGGTTGCTAGATTTACAGAATTCCATGTGCTTCAACATAAGGGCAGGCAGATTGAACTTGACCTTATGCTTAAGGAAATAGGCAAAGGTGCATTCCAAGCTCCCCACATCCTTGCTCTTGTTGTTAGTGGGCAACAAGCTGTCGGACACAATTATAACTACCAGCTTTTGTTCGGTGGTTAACAACTTCTTAATTGGTCTTGTGGCTGAAGTGAAATTGCCTTCCCTGTCCCAAATAGATAACTGAGATAATCCGTTTGTAAACATAGCATGAGTTTCTTTATTTTGGTTGTTCTTTATCAGTAGGCCGTCGCTTTATATACAATCTAATCAGTTTTTGAGCATGAGTATTGCATGATGAGCTATAGCCTTTTGGTACATAAGATATACGTCTGAGCGTGTCTACCCAGTAAGACGTCAATTCAGGAGTTTAGTCCCAGAAGAATTGGTGGTCTGGAAGTGTATTGAAGCTCTCTTGTAGAGTAAATAGCATGTTTTAAAGATCTTGTTAATGTAAAGCTTTAGGTATGACTAAGCATATAGAAGAGTAGTTATATTCTTATTATAGAGCATAGTACTTCAGGAGAATATGTTAGATTATTACAAGATATTTGTTGCAGGAGGTATGCTTATGAGATTATGTGTAATAGGCGCAATGACTACCTGGTCTACCAATATGACCTAAAATGCACTCAGCATAATAGTCTACATTATATCTCCTCAAGAAGCATGGGAATGTAGTATGGGCTATTTATACCTATAGCATTTAAAACTATGCTATAGGGCACTGCATAGGTCGATAACTGACTACTAATATTTCTTAATAACCCTTTCAAGTTGTGCTACTAGTGTCCTGAAGTTCCTATTGCGAGCGCACGAGTTACGCGCATTCGTGCATACGTTGACTGTAGGAATCGAAAATTATTCTTCTAGATTATCGTTGTCTTGACACACGCAAAATATGTTTGAATGTTAAATGTTTACTCATGCGATATATACAGGGACTTGAATACCTTTCCTACTTTCCGCATACTGGTTCTGATAACGGAGACATGATACCCCAAGTAATGAATGAGCTGACTCAGTAGACTATATATATAATAGGAATTTACCTTTGTTAAGCCTGGTGCAGTCATCACAGAGTATAGAACTCAGATCTTTGGACATCTGAAGGTAACATACCGTTTATTTGCTCTTAAGTTGTTGGTTGGATTTAATTAATTAATCTTTACTTCGATCTTACTCTAGTGTCTTTTTAAAAACCGGAAGTCAGAATACACGGTAATTCGGTAGAATGTTCAAGACGCTAAGCATTGATAGAAAACAAGTAGGGCGAGATGGACATACAGATATTCCTACATACGTATTACCAGCAAGAACGAAGTAAGGACAGAAAGACAATTCTAACATATGAGACTGATATCTGAAAACTCAACCATCAGATAACGTGTGACGTACACTCAACATAAATAACTACCCAGATCGTCATCGCCGCAAGGAGAGGTTAGTCGAATGTTCCAACACTCGAGTGTCTTCCGCGGGGAGGAATGTGCCGCTGGTTCTGTACACTGATGGCTCCATCGACAAAACGGCCATGAGGTTGTTACCGTCCAGGAATGGGAAAACTTGAGTCCTCCAAAATATATAATTTTTGTGGGTGAGCTTAATACTGATAAAGTGGTGAGCAGTAGAAAGCGAATTAACAACCATGCTAGCAGAAGACGCGATAGCGATATCATAAACGGTTCGTTCGGAAAAATTAATGGATTCGTCAGCCATGGGAATAAAGAGAAAAATCCTAGCTTAACTAATACTATAAGAGAAATGTATAACTGTATTAGATAAACTGTGTAGTTACAACTGTATAGACAGGGGATTATATACAAGAGGAATCATAGGGAGACTAAGACATGGAGTCATTACTATTACAACTGTATAAACAAGGGATTATATACAAGATGAATCATAGTAAGACTAAGACAAAGAATCTCAAATACAAAGAGTCTTAATATTAGTCATAATATCAATATGCTTATCCTCTATTTTTTTTCTAAGCTACGTGACCTTTTTATAGTGGAAAATGAGTGATGTACTCATGGTGAACTAATTAATGTCTTTTCATAACCCCTTTATTCTTCCAAGTTTAAAAGGTTGAACCCCTAACCTTAAGTGCGCCCCACACCTCAACCCGACAGAGCATTTGGGAGAATGTAAATCATGGTAAACTCAACTGAACATGAACCACAGAGGCCCAACAGAGCATTTGGGAGAATGTAAATCATGGTAACTCAACTGAATATGAACCACAGAGGCAGACCTTTGCTAACTGCGCACAAGAAATTCTCCTCACTTTGAGAGGTTGTTCCCACATTGCCGCTGGTGAGACTCGATCCCTGGTCATTCTTTCAAACTTTCACCTCTATAACCACCCTGTTTCATAACCACTTTATGATAGAGTGATTAGCTGTCATGCATAGTGGAATAACGGATCGCCTTTGTGATTCATATTTGTCCATAAAAGACGAAATTTATGGTCCCAATCAAGAGCCTCTACACCATGGCCCTATAAGATTGTGGATAAGTAAATGATGTAGGATAATGACCATTCACGAAGAATTATGAAAAATTTATGTCATCATTTAGTCCATAATGACTAGCATTAATTCTTCAAATGGCTAATTTTAACTAGAATAATCTTGTAATGAGCTCGACCATTGCTTCATCTTATAACCCCTCATTTTTTTTTATTTAATTTGATTGAGAAGGAAAATCGTAGCCATTATCGAATGATGTACACTAATAAACTCTGTTCCGGTGTAATATAATAACACACAAACTACATAAGAGAAATAAATCTTACGGAGTAATAAAAAGAACCGTACATGTAATCACATATTAAATCATTAGAGCTATACCGCCATAATAAATTTTATAAACATGACATCATATGTTACATCAACCCAACAACAATATCTTATTTTCATCCTAACCCAAATAATTGCACGCACCAATATTTGTCACAATCACACCACAAAACTCCATAGGATACATAAGTTGAAACAAATAATGTGTTTCATACTAGAAATATGAGAAATGACAAAAAGGCTCACCATCATCATCAACAGAGACCCAATGTTGTGAGTTGTGACCCCATCCACCCCCACACAGCTAAAATGCACAAAACCTCACAATTTGAGCCATCAAGCCCATCATTTCATCCCCATTCCCCACAGAGAGAGAGAGACTGTGTACTTTAATTTTACCCAGGCCAGGAACCTTCCAAAACCAGAATCCAACATGAGTAAAGTGTAATAATAAAAGGTGACAAAATCTCTAAAAAGAATGTGCAGAGCTGTAGCCAGAAAGCCATATCCTGACTGGCAGACCATTCAACGAACCAGTCCTACGTCGTTTACTCGGTTACGTAGCCGGCGGCTGCATAAAGTTGAAATTTTCACCGCCCAATTCCCCCACACGCTCTCCCTTCTTCCTCACCAATCATTATTGTGTGGACCATAGTCCATCCAAATTGTATGAGCCATATTTTATCTATTGTAAAATAATGTACATTTAGTATAAAAATAATGTACATTACATTTAAAGGATGTACATTATTTTTATTCTGAGTGTACATTATATTGTATAATATATATTCAGTACAAAAGTAACGTACATTTAGTATATTAAAAATGTACTTTTTGTTATGGTCCACATAACATTGTGTTTTGTGTGAACCATGGTCCATACAATAATTTGCACTCCCCCACCCCCCTTCAAAGTACCTCACGAGTCACGACACATTCTATGTTGGGTTCTTCATAAAATAATAAAATTTGTATTACATTGATAATATGAGATACAATTGCATATATAATACTTGGAGGTTGTACTAAGTATTTACTCCCTCTGTCCCATTTTGCATGTCTTACTTTCCTTTTTAGTTTGTCCCAAAATGTTGTCATCTTTTCAAAATTGAACATCACCATCATTCTACTTTTTTTCAAATTACCCTTATGACTTTTGCTTTTATTTTCAAAAGTGAAAAAGTGAAGGGCATAATTGAAAAATACATAGCATTTACTTTAATTCATTAAAAAACGTGCTAAAAAACAAATGAGACAACCAATTTGGGACGGAAAGAGTATTTTTTTATCACAAGAAAAATTTACAGTCACTGACAAAGGGTGGTACTAAATAAACACTACATTTTGCCATAACAGGCATAGGATCACAACGAATTTGACTAGGAACAGAGCTAGAAATTTCAGTTGGTGGGGCGGAAAAAAAAAAAAAAAAAACTTCCAAACAAGATAATTTTTTTTAGGAATAAGGATTAAGTAGGTCATTCAATTGCACACCAAACTGAAATTAGGTCATTGAACTCTAAAAAAACTGCAATTGGATTACTGCACAACACAGAATCATACAACTAGACCCAAAATGATCTATTTACCTTAAAGTAAGCTGACGTGGCGGCAGTTACCAATTTTTAAAATAATTAATTAAAATTACAATTAAAAGAAAAAACAAACAAACCTAAACTACCGTCTTCGTACATGGCCACGGAGACGAAGCCCCCGGTTGTTTATGTGTTTTTTTTTAATATTAATTTTTAAAATTATTTTTAAAATCGGTAACCATCCTTTCAGGTAAGTAGGTCATTTTGAGTCTAATTGCGTGATTTTGTGTTGTTCAGAGACCTAATTATATTTTTCTTGAGTTTAATGGCTTAATTGCTATTTGGTGTGCAATTGAGTGACCATTTAACCATTATTTCAAATTTTTATAATAATATATGAAATGGTTGAAACAAATTGCATATCACCTCTATTAATATAATATTCATAAATACTTTTTAAGATAAAAGTAATATAAAAGGTTAAAAATGTAGGTAGCTAGCAAGATTCCATTCCTAAACCTTTTTTTTAATAAAAATTCACTATCAACCAACTAAGCCGCTTCAGCTTTCAATGGGTTTTATGTATAATAATGTATTATTTATGCATACTAAAACATACACTATACGCACACATATACATATGATGGGGTGGGGGAGGGGGACAACTGTCCCATTGCCCCACCTCTCGATCTGTCCTGGTTGACCGTAATAAAATTACCAAAATATATATGCTTACAAAAAATAAATTGATGAGTAGCTGTACTGATAAAAGTGTTGAGTACAAAATTGAGCGTATCCCTCGCATATTACAGGGGTGCCAGTGTGTAATTAAAACGATAAAAGGAGAATTGGCTTTTTGCTTTCCACCTCACCTAGTAAATGCTAAGATTGTGGGGTTGAGGACAACCTAAGTATAATGGTTACAATAATAAGTACAACAGTCTTCTAATAATTATATATAGTGCTCTTCTTTCATAAGTGAGTTGTCACTCCATAACTGTTACTCCTTAATAAGGTGGTGCTCTAAGAAATGCATTGTCTTCGCATTTAGTGCAATCGCTCTACCTGCTCTCCACTCAACTCCTGACTATTACTATTTGATTGTCTTAATTGCTTTGACAAGTTAGACAAAGTGTGTTCCGGGTTGGGTCCAGTAATACCAAGTGTGTTCCGGTTGGGTCCAGTAACTTATCCAATTATCCCGACAGAGGTAAATCAACATAGGTTGTTTATAGCTGATTGACTCAAACCAAGAATGTCAATAGCCCGCTTCTATTAGAAGTTGAATTTGAAACTTTGTAGTTATCCAAATTAACAATCTTACAAACTTGGTTTGATATTGAAATTTTGTGTAAAAGTTTATTTTTTATTTTATAAATCTACCATGCTAAAGGTTATGGATTCGCGCTTAGCCCATATATAAACAAGACACATTGTTTATCCTGTAGACCGTACTCCACCCATACAAAAAGGTCGTCGTAAAATTGCGGTTCAGTGCTTGACACATAAAAAAGATTCATTTGTTTATCATGTAAACCCCCATTTAGTTCTGATTTGCAGTGTAACATTTGTTGGTTTTACAGCTATGGAGTAGCCGAACGGTTAAGTAAAAGTTGAGCAAGAGAATTAATAGAGTAATTGTTCTTGTATTAAATTGATAACCGTTTATAATGTGACATTAGAGGTATTTATGCGAGATTTATGAGCATTGGATTGAAAAAGGAAAGGAAGAAGAAATTAACAAAAATGAACATTAGGAAGGCTTCCAAAGTGTTAAATCAACTTCCTAATATGAAAAAGGAAAATCTCACGCCAAAACTAGAAAGAATCTCCATCAAATCTTCATCCACCGCCTCTGTGCACGGCACCCGATTGGGGCCCCTAACTGCCTGCATTGGTCGCTCAACCAAGCTTACCGACAGACCACGCAAGCGGATCGTAGCCCGGCTGTTGGAGCATATCCACTTTTTTTCAAGCAAGCGGATCGTAGCCCGGCTGTTGGAGCCTATCCACCTTTTTTCAAGCAAGCTAAGTAGCTAACTTGCCAATCCCAATCACCTAGATGTCTCTCTGACTAGGTACCTTACCAGGGTATCCATCAACATTGTTGGCCAACATCCTTAATAAATATAGGTACTAATACATTTCGACTTTTAATGGTTGATAATTAAAATGAATTTTGTTTATTGAACCTTTTGCTGAACCCTATTTGAATAAAGATCTCTCAATATATAGAAACCATATTGTTTGAGTCACAAGGCCGTATATAGAAACCATATTGTTTGAGTCACAAGGCCGTATGTAAGACCTTATTTAATAGTAACCAAAAGTTAATGAACATAACTTACACATTGACTTTTCAAAGTCAACCAACTTTGATTATAGGGAAAAGTACAATTGAGTATGGGCTTAATTGGTTTTGTTATATATATATATATATATATATATATATATATACTAATAAAATAAGAAGGTGGTGTTTGACTTTAACATCATCGATCAATGCCGGCATTCATGATCTAGAAACCACAATAGATATGGGCTAATTACATTGATTCCAACACTACAAGCAACAAAAAACGAAGATTTGACTACAGCTGACAAATACTAAGGCCTACCAGAAAATCCCCAGTCTAAGTTGGCAACCTCAGATCAGCTCTATCTAGCAAAAGGGTATGGAAAAAATTATTAAAAGAATAAACCAAGAATGGAACAACAATAATACCTTAGAAGAATCACTCCGATATACTATATTAACCCGAATTAATCTTATCTTGAGACTAATAAGGTTTTAGCTGAATTACTCTCGTCTTGAGATTAACATCATGGTTGAATCTTAGATGACATTCTTGTCTGATGAGACTAATCGAGTCAAATTAGGTCAAATTTGTCTCGTTCAACCGGATGTTGACTGCGATTAGACCAGAGAAGTTTCAAGTTTCTGATACTCTGTTGGATCAACTTGTGTGTTGTGATCATGATCATCATCAACATCAAGTGAGGTGGTTGCTGTTAGCTCTTTGGCTCTCCTGGCTTGATCATTCCAATCGGTCCTGCCCAATACCAGTAACATGGTCAACGCACAAGAAGCCTGCGCCGCCAGTAATCCAAGCCAGAGTCCCTGAAAACCAAACCCTGCAACGAATCCCAACCACCCCGCGACCGGCATTCCGACAAAGTAAAAACATAAGAGGTTGATGTTCGCCCGAGTTTTCGGCCTCGCCGTCCTCTCAGCGCGCCGCATCCGGTCGTCTGCGGCAGTTCCCGAGCTCGCACAGTCCAATAATCGGCAAAACCGCCGCCGTTAACGCCATGATTTCCGCGTCTTGGGTGAAAATCGAAGCCCAAACATTCCTCACCGTCACCCCAAACGTGAGCGCCGCCAGCCCGAGAATAAAGCTCGCACAGAGCCGACAATGGCCGCGAGCTTGGCCTGACCGGCCGGCCGCGCCGAGCTCGTTTCCCACTCTCGTCGACACTCCGAAGCTCAGAGACGACGGGAAAATGTAGATCAACGACGTCGTCTGAATCAGAACCCCATTGATGCCACGGTGGCCCTCGGATTCACCAAAAGCCCGCAGAACAGAATCATGACTCATACCACCACCATTCCAAGCACACACTAGCACAACTCGGAATCGCTAATTTAGCAAAGATTTATACCCTTTAAAGCATTCCCACGAAACCCATCCACGTTTTCTTGTAAACCCCCGAAACCACAACATAAATAACCAAAGACCAACAACGTTTGAATTAACCAAACACTACTCAAGGCCACGCCTTTGTTCCCAGATTGAGAACCCGACAAGGAAGTAGTTGATGGAACATGTACGAGGATAGCAAAGCGGCGCAGAACGTGAGCGGCAACGTGATGGACTGCGAGCGGGATATGATACGAAGAGGGTGAAGCAGAGACTGGTCGATAAGATCAGGGAGGAATAAAGAATGAAAGACTTGAGCTTCATGAGATTTCCGATCTTGGTAGCAAGAATCAAGATCTCTCCATATTACACAGAGAATAGCAATGGGGATTGAGGCAAACAGAAGCAAACAATCGTCCTCTGCAAAAGAAAGACCCAGAAGCTTAAACTCTTAGACCAAAGCCGCCACAATAGCTCCATGCCCATCGGCCAGCCCGGAGAGAATGAGTAGCCAGTGATGTTGGCGAATAATGAGCCAGAGACCCGCGCCAGGAAAGATCGCGAGGCGGCGAGGAAGAGCTGGAGATCATGGAGCGGGAGTAGAAGAAGAAGCGGTGACGTCATGGAAGACGATGTCTGATATGCATTTCGTTTCTTTGGCAGCAGAGAGAGATGGGTTTGGGTTATGATTATGGTCTTCTCTTGAAATCAGAGGAGCCTCCATCTTTCTTTGCAGGCAGAGATGAAGGCGAAGGGGAGATCAAGGTGGAGGAAGAAGAGAGGGTTTTTGGTATTGATTGCTTTGTCCCATATTTATAAGCGCGCTTTGTGTTACTATTTTGCGGTATACGTGTTTGGGTCGATAGGGATTGAGATGAAAAGGCAGGAGAGAGAAATTAGGAATGAAACAACATTTGTGTATAATATTATATTCGTTTTATTACTACTACATAGTTACCTACTGTTCATCATCTATAGTGTTGCATCTAAATTGTACTGTCACGGGTAATGATCTAATACTCCGTAATACGGAGTGTTAATAAAATCAAAGAATTTCATATTTCAGCGACTATACCACTTACGTCATTGACTAAGTTCATTTTTATCTAATTATTCTTAATTTTAAATTTAACTAATTTGATATATATTTAATTTTGTTTAGCGTAGCATCCGCAAAACTTCGTTATAGTTCCAAGGATCATTTAGTATAATTCACATTTTATCTCTTATTAACGAGAGTTAAATACTGAAATGATCATTGCTATAGTAACTTATTATTTGATCCATTAAACGACCCTGACGGTAAGTAAATAGTACGGACCAAATTAGTTAAAATTTAAAAAGTTAAGAATTAATTAGGCAAAAAAAATTAAAATAAATTTGATAATTCCTATAGCCCTCTCTATTGGTAATTGCATTTGATTCATATTACTATTGGTTATCGTTAGATTTACTTCGACATATGTTTGAGAACTGTTATAATATTCGTGTATTTTAATATATTATAGAAATGTTCATAATAGGTATCGTAAACTGCCTATGTTTGTTTGGTGTAGCGATATATACACTAATATTAAAAGAAATTACTCAATATATTATACTATATATATATCTATACTCATATACTTATTATAGTCAGTCAGCCGGAATTGTTTGGATTGTGAAGTATCTATCTGTCAATTGTAAATATTGCGAAACAAAATTCTCATTTCGAAAATGTACCATGGCGACAGTGATTTAGAGCATACCACATTAACTTTCCATCCCTGGTGTGTTATTGGACGTTTTGTAAGATAATTAGGAAGTGAGAAATATAGGAAAAATCATATATAAAATATATTATAGTTAAGCAAAAAACAAAAAATAATCCAGTCATTTTAGCGGCTTAGAGACGCGTGCAATACTGCACCAGTAGGCGACAGCAGTGCGCGGACTGAATACATTAATGCAATCATTTAATTTTCTGCTGGGTCCACAATTATGCAATGCTTCGAAGGAGAAATACCCTACAAAATCAATTCTACCCTCCCACTCTAATTACCATTTGAGCTTTATTCTAATCTGACATAAACCCAGATATACACCGGATAATGTTGGCTCTTAAACCATTGATGATCATCAGAATTGAATTACCACCGTTCATACATCACTCTCGATCAGACACCCACCCACTAGCAGCTCTTTACTACTTGTATCAGAGAATAAAATTATCCCGCATAAAAGATGTCATATTCTAGATGATTTCACTACAGAAAATGCACAAGAAACAATAATTTTATGACAAAGTGCTTATTTTTATTAAAAGAACAACAGTTTTTGCCAAAATTATTGTCTTTGACGCAACTCTTATGTCAAAGACAACAATTTTTACCAAACCGTTGTCCTTAATTAGTGTGTTGTCTTTGCGCATTTTGTGAAAAAACAACACAACAAAGACAAACGGTTTTTTAAAACAATTGTCTATTTGTATTTAAAAAAACGGTTTTATTTAACCGTTTTCATTGGTGTGTTGTCTTAAGCGCACTTGAATGACTACACTACAAGAACAACGATTAAAACTATTGTCTTTGCGTTGCTTTAAAAAAAAAAAACAACAATTTTATTTAACCATTGTAGTTGGTGGTTGTCTTTAAGCGAACTTAAATACACGACACTTCAAAGACAACGGTCTTTTTAAGACCGTTGTCTTTGGTGCGTTTTTTAAGACAACAATTTTTTTTTT
>VALG01000560.1:0-13722 GCA_009835305.1 Ipomoea purpurea
ACGTCTACCGTGGAGAGGAACACAACAAGAACATCAACTTAGCTGGATATGCGGCTACATGGGCTACGTTCCGTCTATTGATACTGAGTCAGTTTCGCGGTATCACTATGAGTTTCAAGATAGTTAGGATGGTATTTTAGATCTAACGCAGTGGTACCACAGGTACTTTAGAGAAGTAGCGATGTTCGAGCTCATGCCGTGTAATTGCTCCTTTATTGATATTCAAGATAATCAGACACATTTTGTGCTATGCTCTGGATCCTAGTTTGACAATCAATAAATTGTGATATAAGGCAGATTGTATTGTCCGACAATATTTCATCATTTTCCCATAAATATTCAGATCTGGTCGGTTTCCCGATCCCAGTTATTGTAATTCTTGATGCACCTACTAGGTATTTCGTTCTTTCTAAACGAATTCTTCTTTAAGACAATTAATCGAATATATACTATAATATATATATGATCAGATACTATACGGTACGCTGATTATATCATGAATAGTATATATCTAATATAGTACTATAGCTATATTATGTTTGAAGAAGCCACCGAAGTCTCGCAATTCTATTTAATGGAGATCAAAGCTCGTAATAGCGTCAGGGAGGGGAGTAGAATGCACAGGTACAAACGCATGATCCGTGGTGGGTAAAGGCTACACCTGAAGCTACAAGTATGCACATGTAAGCTTAATCTGTCTAGAAACATAATAAGGTTTAACGAGTAATATGACTTAAAATAAAGACCAGTAAGTGTTCTGGCGTTGGATCAATTGGGACGCTCCAACATACGAATGAACTTGGGTGGCGTGTCAGTTGGTCGCCTCATAGTTGTAGTCGGAATACCATGCAGATTCGGTGAGTGACTTACTTAGTGTCATTTCCGTTCAAAGCAGCCGAAGTAGTGCCTCCGCTGTATATGGCATGCTGCCTCGCGGCGCATCGAAGGTGTGAGGAAAGCAAATGGGGGTAGATTTGCCATTTTGCTACCAGCAAAAGAGCCATCCGGCGCCGAACAAGTATTCATTCGTATCGTGGTGGCCGTCGCTCGTGACCGTTTACGGAAGACCCCGCGGTTACGTAGCATCGGGTCTCGTCGGTCTGCCGCCATCCGGTTCTGTTGGCGGCGGGTGGCGCCGAAGTCGAGGTCGGGCTTGTCTGGCGGGGCGGGACTGGCGCGTGCAAGAAGGTAGGCCTGCAAATTCGCGGGCTGCGACTCCTGCCACCATACATCGCAGGGCGCGCACTCATAACGCCCCTTGCCATACGGCTGGAGTCTGTGGGGTCCTCCAAATATGGTATAAACATGGATACCATCAATCGAGGTTTGCTCCTTCGTTGAAAGGCCGCCAAAGCCCCTTTTAGCCATGTCGCAAAAGAATCTGCAATAATATTAGTGATAGGCAATTGTGTTATATTCCAAACAAAGTGTAGAATATTCACAGAGCACTAAAAGCATGTAACACATCTTCATGATCTAAACTCACACATTGGTCATATTGGATCCACTTCAACCCTTTTAATAATCAAATTAGTGGTTGTGGGTAAAATATCACAAATGGCTCTCCACAAAAAGCATCTTCCACTTGGGAGGACTTTTAATTTCCACATTAAAATCAATTTATCAAACACAACTGGATTATTCTTCATAGTCCCGAACAATACGCCTATAGGCATTCTTCACATGTTATGTTCCCTTTGTGTCACCCATCCAATACCATGAGTCCTCATAGTCAGGACTAATAGGGATCATACTTATCTGGTTCACATCTTCAGGAATAAACATGTCAGTTAAAATATGGTGATCCTAGGTATGTGTTTGTAAATCATCAAACCTGCGACCCGTGCCTCCCTTAACTCTTATGGCATCTCTCTTGGATTAAAGGGCTTGGGTTATCTTGTAGCAACGGGTGTCCCCATATCAAAATTGTCTGTCCATTTCCAATTCTCCTACGCACCCCAGAGACTACCATTGCATGTGTCGCCATAATACTCCTCCAACAATAACTTGGGCAATTCCCAATAGTAGCATCAGTAAAACTAGTTGTAGGGTAATACCTTGCTTTATAAATTTTTGCTGCAAGCGTTCCTGGATTTGTTAGAAAACGCCATCCTGTTTTCTCAACATAGCAAGATTAAAAGCCCTAAGCTCCTTAAAACCCAAACCACCATACTTCTTTGGGACACAATCTGTCCCAGACCTTCCAATGTATTCCCCTCTCCCTTCAATTCCCCCACCCGTATTTATTCATAATTTGTTCAATTGACTGACATACTGCCCCAGGTAACAAAAAAACCGCTTATTGAGAAGGTAGGCATAGATTGCGCTACACTTTTCAATAACACTTCTTTACCAGCCTGGGATAGCAACTTTTTACTCACGAACCAATCTGCTGCCTGATCTTCTCCTCCCCATAAGAGAAAACAACCCTCTTATTCTTCCCACAAAAGAAGGTAGACCCAAGTATTTCCCAAAATTGGCTGCTTGTTCAACTTCAAGACAGTTCGCTTCTTGCGCCCTGTCACCCTCATGGGTATTCTTGCTAAAACAGATATTGGATTTATTATAATTCACCACCTGGCCTGATAATTTTTTCATACCTTGCTAGACATTGCCTGATAACTCCAGCCTCTTGAATATTCGCTTTGAAAAATAGGAGGCTGTCATCTGCAAAAAACAGATGTGATACAGGTGGCACCCCTAGCTACTCTGCACCCATGTATTGATCCTGCCATTTTTTCATACTACAATATCATCGAGAGAGCCTCTGCTCAAATAATAAACAAATACGGAGAAAAGAGGATCCCCTGTTTGAGGCCCCTGGTGGGTTTCACGCGTCCCCCTGCTACACCGTTGACCATTACAGTATAATCAACAATCGTTACACACAACATAATAAGTTGTATCCACTTCTCACTAAATCCCCATGATAGTCATCATTCTCCTCAGAAACGTTACTCCATTCTATCATAGGTCTTCGACATATCCAATTTCAATGCACTACATCCCACTACACGATACTCTTTTCTGTTTAAATAATGCCACACCTCAGCCGCTACCAAGATGTTATCAGTGATAAGCCTTCCCGGAATAAACCGCACTTTGGGATTCAGAGATCAGTTCACCCATTAGCGTTTTCATTCTATTCGCTATCATCTTGGCATAACCCTATATATGATATTACTCAAGGCAACTCAAATCCGCCTAACCGCTCGCGCACCTCCGCGGCATCACAATGTTAGTATCATTCAAACCCTCGGGGAACACACAAGAATTCAAAGAATCCCGTTATAAATCAATACACCCCCCCCCATCCCAAAACTGTTGGTAAAACCCGGATTCAATCCATCCCGGGCCCGGTGCCTTACCGGGAACATATAAAAAATGCTGCTTTTACTCCCTCAGCCTCAAATGGGGTCAAGCACCATGTTTTGCTCACTCGACACACGGGGGGTTAGAAACATCAAAAAGGGGATCATCACAATCCAAACCATTAGAACAAAATATTCTCAAAGTACTTCAGAATAGTTGAGTGCATATCATTCCCTCCACCAGTCACCCGCATCACTTTTAATACAAGTAATAAAGTTCTTTTTCTTACGAGTAGGGCATACCTGTATAGAATTTAGTGTTGGCGTCTGCACCGCGAAGCCAGTATTACTTGGCTCTCTGCCTCCAAAATACATCCTCCCTGGCCTCCATCTGTTTCAGGGAATTCTCGATCTGTTGGTACTCAGTGGAGGGCCACCGGATCCCGTCTATGCCGAATACTGTCCTGCTGCCTTCTGTCGTAACTGCTTAATTCGTTTTACCGAATTTATGGAATTGATCCCCTCTCCATTGCATCAATTTCTCGCCACACAACTGCTGACAATAACAGCAACCCCCTCCGTTCTTCCCCTCCTGCCAGGCCGTTTGAACCACCTCCTTACATCCTTCATCTAACAACCAAGCCATCTCAAACCTGAACCTCCGCCCCCCCCCTTGACATGTAGATTGCATTAATGTTAAGGAAGAGGATCGAGTGGTTCGAAGCCCGAGTCCGTATGTTTTCCACCCATGCATTCTCATTCATAACACCCCAATCATCCGTTATCAAAACCTTGTCCAATCTTTCCTCTATCCAATTCCGCGTCCCTTTCCCCTTTTCCCATATAAACTGATGGCCTCTCATCGGCATTTGCAACAAACCGCAACCATCTACAGCCTCTCCAAAACCACGTAGCAGGTTATTAGGATACAGATTTCCTCCTCTCTTCTCATGCTGATACAAGAGATTATTAAAATCCCCTATCACCACCCAGGGTAACAAGGACCTATCCTTAAGAGTGCCAAGTAAAATCCCAAGTCTCCTCCCGCCTATTCCGCTCCGGGATACCATAAAAACATGTCATACGCCATATTTATTTGAAAAATTGACTTCCACATCTATATGATTCTGCGAGTAGCTTAACAACCTGACCGTTTTATTATTTTTCCAAAAAAGCCATTCCACCACTCAAATCGTTATTATCAACATAAAACAACCGTCCTACCCAAGCCTGACACGGATCCGTTCTGCATGTACCCGTCCCACATCTATATGATTCTGCGAGTAGCTTAAACAACCTGACCATATTGTATATGAGAGCAAAATTGTGACACAAAAACAGTTGTCATATAATGTTCATAGTATTCACCATATAATATACGAAATGGTAATTCTGTCACAATATTGTATATTTCAAATGATGCAAAGACATATGACATAATTCATCAAAACTCAATTTATCCAATAATGACAATTTTTAAGATAATATAATCAACGTCCAAATATATTACTAATGCCACAAAATAACTATTTGCACATAACAGTCCACTATCACATGAAGATCCATGTGTCCTATTAAAATATGAAATTACAAACCTTATCGAAGTACGATTAAAATCTCTGATATTATATTCAGGCAACTATTTTTTATTGTACTCCCTTGCTTAAAAGTTATCTCATCAAAACTTGGTCAAAAACTCCTTTCAATAATTGATTTCACTGTATTCCCATGCTTTCCCATACTTATTCCATTTCCTGCCTGCCATCAAATAAATAAATATATTAAATATGTATGTATATATGCATGGGTTGAGCACCAAAGACATGCAGCGGAATTAGGTGCGCATAGTATTGCAATATGTAATCAGCATCTTATTCTTCCACAATTTTCCAAAGCTGGAATAATATATAATATAATATATTTTAATTATTTTCAGCCAACACCCCAAGTTCCAAACAACATGTGAATTCTTTCCCATCTTTTTCTTTTTGTGTAACACCCCTGAATTTTACCAACAAATTAAAACTTAAATTCAAAGATTACCAGTCTAAACATCCAACATCAGAAAAGCAGAAGCTAATATAATTCGGAAAAGGTATTATGCCACACCCATAAAACTACGGGTGCACAGGCTAAGTCTACAAAATCCATCATAACAAAAACAAATGTCTAAGGCACACAGGCCGCAACTATCTAAGGCTCATAGGCCCAAATCTAAACAGAGGGAAGCAAAGCTACGCTAACTAGAGTCCACATCTAGCGCACTCTCCTGTCTAATCAAACCTGTAAAGAAAAGGGATAACACCCGGCCAACGAATAAAGATGGTAACCAACCAATACGGGTTAAGTATCAATATATATTCATAGTTATAGACAAACCATTTGGAACTGAGGAATACAGTATATATGCATTTGAAAACCAAGAGGTGAGACAACAACCATTTATAACAACACTCTCAGCAAGGATAAATACAAAAACTCAATCAAATCAATAGAGGCCACAACAACAAGCGACAACCACAACTCTTAGATGCAACCTACCATGCACAAGGTAGAGTTTATCATAGACCTGCACATAAGCAAGGGAATACACATCACATAATGACAAAGTTTCCGTTCCAACCTATGCCTTAGTACCACCCTTATTGGCTACACCAGCCTTATACAGTTCCAAACCTGTAACGCCTCCGAGTGCAACCCTATACTTCCTGAGTCCAACCTTTTCCGGTCTGGTCCGTCGTCCCCCCGCCAAATATCCGCCAAACAATACCAAACAAACTCTCAGTAACATGAGGGTAAGCCGTTTCAAATCATAGTAACATACTACCGATCATGTGAGCAAAGCTCAAGTGACAGAAACACCATCCTCATTCATATCCCACACACAGTCATCAATCAATTAACGAGACTAAAGGCTCACCAATAGCCTCAATCAAGTATCAACAAAGAGTACAACGATTTGTACGAGATCACTACCATAAGAATCAATCAAGAGATTTCAATAAAGAAATGAGGCAATACTCAACAATGAAGGATTACAAATCCAACATCAAAATGATTGGCAACACAAGTTGCCAATTCTCAACAGGAAGGAACAAACCATACATACTGCATAACAACATCAAACTAGCATGCTCATCAAACGGGTAAACAAAAACGGTTCCAACGAACCTTCAAGACTCATTTTAGTCCAACGATTCACAAGGTTGGACCCTTACCATGATTCAAAGACACCAAATCCTAGCATGGATTCCTAACACACATCGTTCTAGACATACGAAACATCAAGAAGACTCACAAAAGCTCAATAATCCAACAACGGGAGTCAAAACATCAACATACCAAAAGGAAAGGATCACAGGAAAACAATGTAAACACCCCACTTTTCTAACTCTTAATTACATTCTCCTAAACAGTCATTAACATAAACTAAGCAACAGAAATCTAGATGATAAGTAGTGGGAAGTGTCACCGCCACAACCAACCACCTTGGGTGATTGCACAGGCTAAAAGGGGTCTAAAACTACAAATACGATTAAGTCTGGGAACTAAAAAGTAAATACTGGAAAAGTAAGGGGAAAAACGTTCACCCAAACAGTTCTACAACAATCCTCCAATTAAAATGAAGTCATAAATCTACAATTTAATTAATCACATAAATAAAACTAGAGTTTAGACATCTCAACTAAGAGACTAAATCAACTCAATCACATTCTCAACTGCTAGTAAGGCCACCTGAAAGGAGGTTTTGCAAGCAAACATAGACAGAAAGGGAAACAACAGTCCGTTAGCACGAAGCTAAGTATAACCACACTCAAACCATGTAAAGCATTCTAGCATATACTTTGAAAACAAATTGATATCTTTATAACAATAAGCTAATCTCAAATCATCTTTAGATTTATTACATTCTTTCTAGACGTTTGCACCCTATAATATCAGCTAGCATACTATATATATGTATAAGACTGATCACGTAATTCATCAACATATAGACTTCTTAAATAAACTTATCAAGCAATTCATGCTTACAGATAAGATCATGCTAAATGACCATATAATAGGTGTTCACATGCTTCCACACTCTTATAACATAACTTATTTAAAGTGAGAACTTCTACTACACCACAATAATCATGCTCAAGGAATATTTCAAGTTAAATTTCTCAATAAACAATCTTTTACGAAGCTCTATTCGTATACAATCATGTATAACATTATGATCATGCTTCTATGCAATCTAGTGCAACAATATATTCCATATCATATGCAATCTAGTGCAAACGAATATAATCATACTCTTATGCAAATTGTGCCAATATAATCATACTTTATGCAATCTAGTGCAACCATATAATCAATTTATGAAACTCGTGTAACAATATACTCATACTTGTATGCAATCTCGGAATTATATAATCTACTCTTATGCAATCTCATGCAATTATAATCATACTTTAGCAATCTAGTGAAACAATATATCCTGCTCATATACACTAGTGCAATAATATAATCATGCTCATATGCAAACTAGTGCAATAATATACTCACACTCATACGCAATCTAGTGCAATTATATACTATTACTCATATGCAATCTCGTGCAATTATATACTTGTACACTCATTTATAATTAGAGTACTTTCTGTGAGGTTTTTTTGTTGCTTTCTCTTGAGTACTCTTTTGGACTCTCTTTTAGTCAACATATGGGCTATATTACTGTACAAAGTGTTGAAAGGAGAGTCCGTTAGAAAAGGGTAATTTGAGGATACAGTTTAAAGGATCAAAGTTGTAGATCTAGAAGGAAATGGACATTTTCCCTTTGGGACAAGAGATTGCAATCAGCTATTGGAAATTTCTGCTGCAAAGGTTGAAGGTCAAAGGCATTAAAGGTATAATTTTTACAACATTTTAGTTCTGTGAATATATTACAATATACAAATGGTTATTTACAGTAACGTTGTTTATTCTTTAATGGATATTTTTTTTTATTATTGGTTTAGGCAAGCTCAATGATCCCATCAGAATTATGAATCCGTTGATTGACAGTGCACCTGCTATTAGGGTGGTCGTTAGGAAAAGAACAATTTGGAATCTCGACAACGTATTTTTTGTCATGAGGATAAACACTGACCAAAGATTGATTCAAGTGCATGCACCAGAGCTTCTGCGCATTCATGACAAGTATTTGAGCTCCAAAGTTGACCAAATGGTGGTGGATGATGATTTTGAGGAGGTACACTTTATGTTATCTTTTATCTGTAACGCATTATTATTGTGCACAAACATAAGTAAGTTTGATTTTGGGTGTTGGTGTGCAATAATAAGTTTGATGGGAGGGAATCTTCTTGGTAGTTGGTGTTGAGCAGAATCAAGATGATGTGGTTGATTAGTTCAGTTGTAAAGATCGCCTTCTAGACGAATCCTCATCAACCCAGACATCAAAGGAACAAAGGGTTTTAGGAGAAATCGGAGTATGAATATTAAATTGTGTGGCTGACGGTTTCTGATGCATGTGGACTAGGATGCCTGTTGGCATTTTGTCTTTTTTTTTTTGGTTATTGGGTTACAAAGACAGTATGATGCATTTTGGCATTTCTTTTCTTTTTTAATATTGGTTACATCTGCTACTGGGTCTATTGGTGGCTCAAGGACAAAAAAAATGGTACATGGATCTTTTTATAAATTGTGCCGGACTCAAAGATCGTTTTGCTTATTTACCGTGGTTTTGAAAAATTTCTATTTTAAAATATTTGTGAATTGTGATTTGTGAATATTAGGTTTGATTATCATGTTTTTCAATCCACCTCCTCTTCCAAGTAGGTGGTTGCATTGTAATCAAACTGTTTGATTTGTTGAATATTTTTTTGCAGGGAGTTCAACTATTACGAGGCACATATAGCTAAGTAAGTGTTTGCATTGTAATCAAATTGTTTGGATTGTTGAATATTTTTTTTTTTTTTTGCAGTGAGTTCAAGTATTCCTAAACATATATAACAGATGTGGTGATTAGCTAATGTGGTGATTTGGTGATTTGATACATGCTTTGAGGAAGTCTTATTTGAGATATTAATAAATTACTAAATAGTTATTTAGAAACTAATAAATAGTTATTTAGAAATTACTAAATATTTATTTACCTTATTATTCTTAGTCTTCGAATTAATTTAGGTAGTTTAATTTTTAGAAGATTTCAACAGATTACTTAGCTTATTTAGTCCTTCTATGAGTTGTATTTTACCCTATGAAAAGGGAGTATTATTCAGAATAATAAAAGCACATATTTAATCCCAAAAAGGGGTCAAAGGGAGTTTTGGGTCTCAAGCAAACCCACTGTTTTCTTCTTTTCCTTTCCCAATTATTATTCTTTGTTTCTTTTTCCTTTATGTTTCTTGCCATGACGGGAGCAGCATAAACATTGGTTCCGTTGGCGGCGTCATGGGTGATCATTAGGCTACTGAGTTTTCGAACTCTCTCAAATAGAATTTAGTTGATGAAGTTTTTTGAAACCGTTTAAGCAAAAGAGCTTATGCATAAGACGTCGCCTTGGAGAACTGGGTTGATATCCAATGACCTAAGCCAATTGTTTTCACACAATTCCTCATAAATGTACCCGAAGACCACCCCAAATCTAGTTAACTCCTGAGGGTCTATCATGCCATCCTTAGGTATTCAGGACCATGGCAAAGATGATTACTCGAACGTGCAACAATGGATTGATTATCGCAATTCACAACATGTGTTTATCACCCACCATGGGAAGACAATGCAAATGCACAATGTGCCAAGGGTTTTTCAGATGTATCAGCCTCCGTATCGATAAAAGAGAAGATTGTCTGATCTTCTACAAAATTGAGTGATCTACAAGTGAAGTCTCTGGTGGAGGAGGCCATATGTATATGTCAACATGATCCTATATTATTCAGTCACAATATGTTGTGATGCAGCAGCAAGCACTGGCATTATGCTTTTACCAATACCCCACTTCCCACCCATGACTACCCCTTATTGCATGACTAATGTAAATTTTCTGAATGGCTTATCCAGCCCAAAGCCTCCTGTGCTAGACCATCTTTTCAGTCACCCTTCTATGTCCTATAGTGCCTGATTTATTTGCACTACTAAATCTTGCTTCCAACAAATAGTCCTAGTGCCAACTGTGGCTTGTCCCCCGTATTGCAATTCTTTGGTGAGGCCATTTGAACGTGGGAAGTGTTGGGCGTAAACGGGGTGAACCTCACAATGTATCAAGCATGGCGGGCCCTGGAGCGTGTGATGGTCCAGACGAGGGTGTAGATATCTGCTTTGAGGAAGTCCTTATTTTTGAGATATTTACGTCAAATTAATTAAAATAGCCGATGTATTAGATAACTAATAAAGTAGCTAAACCTTTAGAAATTACTAATAGTTTTTACTTATTCATCTTATCTTCGAATTAATTTAGGTAGTTTAATTCTTTAGAAGTATTTCACAGATTAACTTAGCTTATGTAGTGCATCTATGAGTTGTATTTACCCTATAAAAATGGAGTAATTATTCAGTCATAATAAACATAGCAGAAATTTAATCAAATAAGGGGTCCAAAGGGAGTACCTTTAGGTAGGTTCCTCAATGTAAACCACAGTGTCTTTTTCTTTTCTTTCCAATTATATTCTTATTTATTTGTCCTTACATGATATGGCTTGTGCCTATGACAAGGGAAGAACATACATGTATTAAGAGTCCATGGTGGAAGAAATTCCTTGTGGATCTTAAGAGTTTCTCCATTTGTTTTTTTTTTTTTTTGGATGTATATGATATAATTATGAGCTTTTTGAGTTATAACAATATTGTAAAGTATTGCTTAAAAATTACAGATTACATTTACATTTTGATGAAATAAAAAACCAGTATACAGTCTAAAACATCTCTCAAGTATATAAAGACAACAATATAAGAGGTATTACTAAAATGGTTGGTGGAAAAAAAAAATGGAAAATAAATGTGCAACACTGTTAGTAAGAAGGACCGAGATGGAATTATTTAAATATGACCATAACCATGTTAAATGGAAGCAAATTGAGGCATAGAGTGTATTAGTAAATATTTGTTACTATAGAGTGAAGCTTACTGGAGGAGTGGGTATTTCTCCTTCCAAGCTACAGCATTGCCCTTTGCGTAGTTTATACTCGAGAGGGTAAAACGCAGCCCAGCAGAAATTAAGCGGGATCCTCATCCGCGTTAATGGTGTACTCCTTTAGTAATATCGGCTTAAGCATAAGTTTTCTTCAAGAGGGTAGACATCATCCTATGCAAAATTAGCGGGAGTAGGAATTAAATCAATGAATAAATCCAAAACTAAATAATTAAAGATTCTTGACAAACAAAGAAGCAGTAAAACTTACTATGTTGTCCTGAATGTTAGTTTTAACAGAGCTTGACATTTGTATAGAGATACTGTGCAAAAACTTGAACTGTATAATGGTGGGGGGGGAGAGTAATGTGTTTTTGCCCAATTAGACCGATCAATCCCATAAGCCAAACCAATCGAATGGAGCAGACCGAGGGTTAAGTGGGTTAATCTTTGCACAATCCGTCAAACGCCTTTTAAGCTCTAAAGTCGGTTAAAGTGCCATATTGGAAACTCTAGGTTGAACTGTTGTTTCCTTAAGATTGATGGGAAGTGCCACTACACTTCCAATGCTTTTTCCTGAACAAGACACAAAAAGACAACGGAACAAGGGAAATTTTCGTCTTCAGCATACTTGAAAATAAGTAAAATGATGTGGTGTGGTTCGGTTTGAATATCAACGTTAAGATGAAAACAGATGCTATAAATGCATCAAGGTTATCAACAAGATAGTACCAAATTATATGTTAGGAATTACGTTTACTTGGTGGGAAGTAGAAAAAAAAAGTTATTGCGATCTCCACAAGGTTGCAAAATTGGACATCTTCATTTCCACCAAAGGATATGTTGGATACAGGTTCTAGAATAAATAAAAAAAGTTGAACAACTTAACTTTCCTATGACCGTTTTCTTCTAACTGTTGAGGTTTTAACACTGCTTAAATTGTTACGTAAAAGTTTTTTGCAAAGGCAAGTTAACTCCAAAGCTTCAAAAACTTGACAGGAAGAGTACACTCTCCCTAGAGACTTACACATCACTTGGAATGGTAACATAGAGATTTTGTAAAGTGATTTTCATGAAGTTCACTATAGGACAAAAAATATTAAAGCAGCCTTGTTTAAGCAGGATATTAAGATCATTAATTGCCGAAAACAAAGTTAACATTTTATTGCATATCCAAAATCAATATCCATGGACGTGTCTGTTTTCATTAAAATCAGGAAGGGAGGTTCACTGAAGGATCACCTACCAGCAGTTTTTAATTCGACAGTTTTTAAAATAAATCATGTAAAATGATACATACTTTAGAATCTTAATTAAACAAGTAGATGATTGGTGTGGGGGATGTGAGAAATTCCGTAACCAAAACCCAATTTTGGTAAAATGGTTCCCAATAACTCTGAATAGCAAATACCGTGTATATATTCGCACAAAATTTTCTAAGTCAGAATCGTTTTCACCCTAATTGGAAAATACGCAAGTAGCTTTCCTCGATCTTGCTCCATTGTCCTCGAAACGACCCCGACGAAGTAAGTGTTTCCACCGGGTTTAGCTAATTGAAAACATAAACCCGGTTTGAAGACTCGAGATCCTAACAGCTTTCCCTCTATTGGATTTTTTTAACACTCAAGATAACGAGTAATTTTCTTAGATCGTCAGGGTCCCAGTTTATGATTCAAATATATATCTTCATCAACTCATTGAAATTCCAGATTTTAGAAAGTTAAATACGATACTTAAGAAATCGAAACCTCCCACCCCCCCTCACTGGACCCTGGTCACTCGGCTCATTTCTAGAGTTGAAAGACCTAGATAGTAAAGTGAAATTGAGAATGTACTAAATGAGCAATCAAGGGTGAGTAAGTAAAAATGCACCGGCCAGCTATAATGAAAAAACAATCCATCACTTCATACTTTATTTCCTATTTTTGGTTTGGCATTGCCGAAGTTTTTATATTGCATCCTTAGGTACTTATTTATGACTAATATAGATTATATGATGTATTAATTTATATATTATTATTTATTAGTTGATAGGTGTGGCCCCTATGTAATATATATTTATTATTAGTATAAGTTATAATAATGTAAGTATTAAGTTTCGTTTTACGGTAAATAGATTAGTAGAAGTGATCAAAATTAAACAACATGTTTTTAAGTAATTGGTTAACTAACGGTAAGTTTTGTATGCCCTTTTTTCACGTTCACTTCTTTAAATAATGTTAAAAATAATTATAAAAGTTACCCATTGGCCTGTGGAAACTTTATGTGGTTTTAAATGGTTACCTCAAAATGGCGCGA
>VALG01000560.1:13802-27075 GCA_009835305.1 Ipomoea purpurea
GACTTTTTTGATTTGGCTCAACTACTCATTTATACCTTGACTTAAAAAGATTTTTGGATAGCTAAGTTGAGTAACGTTGGCCGGAGATTTGCTCAACTAAAGCGTAGGCTTAACTCTTAAAGCAAGTTTTAACTTAGACATGTCTTTTTGAGGCATGCACGTGAAATCTTTGCCCATGTTAGGTCGAACTTCTTACTAAAGGAACCTTGTTTTCTATTCATGATAGGCTTCTTATGGGAGACCTGCATGGCACTCATTTAGTAGTTTATTAAGGTGGTTACTAATTAGCATATAATATATATATATAAATATAATTGTACAATTCAATTATAATTTTAACTTTTTAGTTGAGATGAAACACATGTTTCAATTTACTATCAGAGTCAATCTCATACCAAAGATCACGAGTTTGAATGTTTTGCGTATGATTTTAATTGATATGAAAAACATGCTTCAATTATTACCTTACATAAGGAGTCTTGATTTTCTAATTTTCTAATTTTCTAACCCTACTAAGGAAATGGTAAGTATACAACATGTTAATTACCTATTTCTAAGTTATGACACGTTTGGTTCGCAGAATATATCTGAAATAGAATAACATTCCTAGTAATGGGCATATTCCTTTGTTTGGTAAAAATTTATATTCCCAATAACATTATTCCTGGGAATGACCTATCCCCCTTGCAAGGGGAATACAGATTTCGCCCCCCCACCCCCCACCCCCTGGTATTAGGCTATTCCTGAGTTCTCAAGAATAGCCTAAAGTTGTTATTTCCTATTTTACCCCCAATTCTTCTTGGCCGAACGAAACCAGTGAACTTCGACGAAGATGCGATCAAATTCTCGGAAATCCCATATGACCTTCGATCGGACAATCGATCATTGGCGAACGACATAGACACGTCCCTGACTCCCAATCGTTGAATCGCCGGCAAAGGGGTGGTAGACGAAGAGCTAGGGTTCCTATGATTCGTCACAATTGTCACCCGATTCTGGAGGTGTTGGAGACGGTCGACCCATCTCCATGATCGCCTCAATGAGGCAAAGGAGATGACCGAATCAGATCTCCGTGAAAGACAACGTCGGCGGAGGAATATTCGGTCAAAGATCGAATGCCTTCCCTTCATCATTCCAAAGTCATCTCCAGTGGCCCAACCATGGTGACCGCTGATTGACAATCTGAGCAGTGGGGGCGTTCGCGTCACCTCCCTAACGTCAACAAAAGCCTCTGATCGTCCATGCAAAGCTTCAATAGCCGGTAAAACCTCCAAACGCGAAGGTTGGGTTGCAATGCCAATTTGACTGTCAATCGCCAAATTGATGTGGCGATCACGATGCTAAGGATGGACAAGACCATCTGAGGGCGTTGCCGACCTAGAGGCGTTTGATCGCCGAGGAAGACGATATCCCTGGACATTGGACATTGAATCGCCGGCCTGGAGGCGTTTGCTACTACACTGTTTATTGGATTGTTAAATGTTGTTTATTTAATTAATTAATTAATTAATAATAATAATAATAATAATAATAATAATAATAATAATATATTTTGTACAAGGGTATATATGTCTTTTACTCATATATTCCATTTCTATTCCTTAACCAACCAAACGTTGGAATACAATTCTTAAAGTCTATTCGTTCAACAAACCAAACAACATAATACAATTCATATTCCATTCCTTACCTATTCCATTTTCTATGGAATAACATTCCTATTCCCACTTTGCTGTTAGAGAGTTGGATTATTACTTTTCCTAATTGTGCTAAGATTGTCAAGCCCAACCAATTCGACTAGCTTCTAGAGTAGCATTGCTAACTATAAATGACGCATAAATAAGACGGTGTGGTTCAAATATAAAAATTGAATGATACATTTTGGCTTTCCACCATATCCAAATAATTTTCTTTCATCTCCAGCATTATAAACAACTTTGTAATTATTCATTTCTAGTATTGGTGGATTGGTTAGTGGTTGGATCAATACCTTATCGTCAACAAAGTTTCAACACAAAATAATTGTTGTAACCTAGTGTAACTCTCAAGCATTTACTATCTCCCTTCCTTAATTTATATTTAGGCTTAAGTGAAAGAAAGAAAAGAATATTTCATTTATGTAAATATGAGTTTTTTTTTTAGGATTCATTGCCTGCAAAAATATAAAGCTCTGTCCTTGTAGGTGTGCGCTAGGGATACCTACCGTGCCCAGCAGACGCGTAACAAACATTTATTTGCAATTACATTTTTGGTCATAAAAGTATGCTATTTAGACTAAATATTTAAATAAAATATTTTACTAAATAATATAAGTTGTTACAGGAATATAGTCTCTCTCTCTTTTTTATTTTTTTGGTTGTATTTATTAACTATTTTTAAGTTATCGATTTCATCACAAATTAATTACATAATCACATCAAATGATAATTTTAAAAATGTTAGTCCAATCAAAGGAAGGATTACGTACCACTTTGGAGATAAACTTTTCATAAAGCTTTTAGTTTCTAGCTAGTTATCACTAATCATGAGTTTATAACTTCCTGTGATGTGATAGCAAATTAGCAATTATGCTCATTTGTGGTAGTCATATAATGAGTGACTCTAGAATACGTCACTATTGACGTCATCATCAACTAATAATGCGTAAGCTACCTCGACAAATACCCTAAATTAAACTATATCTCCATCCACAGAATGATATAAGTGCGTCCTCTGACTTGAAATTTGGTTCACATTGAAAGATTCGAAGAATAATGTTTATCCATATTCAATTATTGGTTTTAAATTTTTTTTATTAAGTATAAATGATTTTTGTTTCAGATATATTTTATAATAGAAGAATTTGTAATAAAATGTATATTCTATTGAAGAAATATAGAGACGGAGAGGTCAAAGGGTATGAAGCAGAGAGACGGAGACAAGCTGTGAGCAGGCGGAGCCGAAGATCGAGTGGACAAGAGCGGGTACTGAATGGTTGTCACCTGTCGGTGAGGAATAGTTTCAGGAGATGTTGGCTGGGTGAAGTCATAGAGTTTTCGAGACACAAAGAATTTTAGGTGAGGTCGTGAGGAGTGGAGAGAGATAAGCAACGCAGTTGAGGGTTGAAGTCTAAATCCCTAACATTAGAGCCCTTTATTTAACACACACACACGCACACAACCACAACACCACACACACACACACACACACACACACACATATATATTTCCGACCACCTTGTTAGGTGGTCGAAAAAAAACAATAAACAATTTTAAATAGTCAAAAAAAAAAAATTTCCGACGACATATGGTCGGAAATTCTGACTCATTTTTCGTCCAACTAGCTCCTTGACCGGAAAATGAAAAAATATCACTTTTTCTAATTATTTTTGGTTGGTGGTCGGAAAATTGAAGATTTCCAGCATTGCATGATCGAATACACCCCCCTTAAAATTGTTCTTTAATATTTTAAAAAAAAAAATCTTCAAAAAGTTGAATTGAATAATTTTCTAAAAATGAAAATTGAAAAACTACAAAATTTAAAAATTCAAACTAGCGATTCCGATTGTTCAAGCCAATTAAAACTGAACATTATTGCTCAAATGACATGTAGTAGATTTTTTCCAATGTAGGAAAGTCAATGATATCGAGCCTCGATCAGTGGATTGTTGTTGGTTTTTTTTGCTATCATTAGGTTGAGAAGTATGTTTTCAACAGATATTACAAATCTAATAGAATTAGTAGTAGGCATTAAAAGAAAAAAACATACTTGTTTTTTTTTTTTACAAGGTTTAATTTAAGTTTTGATTTCTGAAACCAATAGAATTCAGAATGCGATAATTCGAAACCAAAAATCAAAACCCCAATTATCCGATCCTACATTATATTGGTTTTGAAGCGGGTGTTTGTCTCGGGCCCCGCGAGAGGGATTGGGGTTGTTAGACACAGTTGGGGTGGCCCCCCATGGAGGTTTGGATGAAGATAGAGAAGAGGATGGCAGTATTTTGTGAGCCCACAATTGCATAATTGTTGCTTTCATATCAATAATACTCCCCACTCCCCAGCCCCAAAACAAATACTTACAAAATCTGCCATCAATTGCACCACCTAAGAAATGACTACTTGGTGCTCGCTAAGGTACATAGTGACTATCCAAAGGGGAGTAAAAGGCTACCTAGTGTTGAGAAGTATTCAACAAGTGAGCCATTTAGAGTGAGACATTGTGGATGTTAGCTTCTCACGGGGTGGGCAATGATATGACCTCACATCATCGGCTACACAAGATATTGTGAAGTAGTACTTAAGTTGGGGTTCAACTTTCACTCTTGAGTTAGCTTTTGTGATCGAGTTAGGTATTAAATCTTTAGCGTTATATAACTTGGCATTTTCATTGATAGTTCCAAATTTAAAACCTCATTCACATCGGATGTGACATAGCAGAGGGAGCAATCAAGGAAAGGGCTATATGTTGTTTGATAAGGTCTAGATTGAAGTTATGTTCTTCAAGGTGAAAAAAGGAGATACATGATGTCGAGAAGAGTTTAGAGCGTGAGCGAAATAAAAAAACATAATTTTTTTGTTTTGAAAGCAATAACCGTACTTAATGTAATAAAACTGATACAAAATCAGGGGATAGAGTCTGCATGTTAATTAAATACTAAAAAGTAGCTAATATAAATATTAGGGTAGGACTATGAGTTATAAGTTTAATTTTCTTTTATATACTTCTGAATAATGTAATATATGGTAAAAGAATTTTCTTAAAATTTAATTGTTTTTTTTTTAAAGTAAACTGCTGAATATATTAACCAATCAAAGCCGAAATAAAGTTAGGAGGGGTGTCCTCCCATAACATAGAGTATGCCTGAGTAGAGGCTGACTGAGCTAACGAATGAGCTAAAGCAATTTAAAGTACGAGGAATTAAAATAACAGAGCAGGAAACTAAAAGACTCATTAAGTCTCGACATGCTGAACAGCTAAGATTCATAGTGAGAAAACTCGTCGCTGAATTACCGAGGGCATGACATACTCCTGAACAATCTGATCGTAAGCTCCACCTCCGTGACCCACGATCTCTAAGTCAGGATATATAGGGCCCTCTTACATGCAATATGCCTCCGCATAAGGGGTCCTTGACAAAGCGGTAAAGGACCATTTTTGGCTGCCAGAAAATCCGTTCGCATCCTGGAGGTAAATTCTGTATGCCGCTTCCGTGACATGGCCCGAGACGCAGCGTCGACGTAGCAGCACGGCAAAGTGGACCGGACTGCCCAGTGGCGGCAGTTGCGGCCGGCAGTGGTGGGGCTGCGACATCCCCCGTTCGGCCCATAAGCCGAGGTCACGCGGACAATGTTGCCATAAGCCCTTTCCGTACACAATCCCGTGGGTCTACCCACGCTTCCGCTCCCACACGCCGTATTCCACGTTGCGCCCAAAATATTTGTACCATAATTGGCCACCATAGTAGTAAACTGGTTTTCATCAATATTTCCGTAAGTAATAAGTTCAAGCATACACAAAATCATCAATCCACCGCACTTGCATAATAAAGCCCGAAATATTCCACACACATTTAAGAAAATTCCGCATTGCACTAAAGAGTGTAAAATAATTTTAAGAACTTAGGGCACCATAAAGGGCATGCCTAAAGGACCATCTACCCTCCTATCATATAATTCATGGTGGTGGGAGCACTCCCTCCTCACAGCTCTCCACAAGAAATACTTTCCATTTCGGGAGAACCCTTTAGGTTCCAAATTTTGTTTCCAAGATGTGAAAGTATTCGTAGGGGGATAATAGTTCCCATTAAATTTCGATAGGCAGTTTAACTGTATAAACCCCTTTAGGATCCCCATGCCAGTACCACATCATCATAGGCTGGACTAATTGGAATAACCGAAATTCCGCTCTACCTCCTCCATGAAAACAGCTCAATTCAGTAAAAGGTATGTCCCAGGTCATTGTTTTCGGGTCAATTAGACCTGAAGGACTTTTAAACTTCCCGCAAAAAATGAGGCGGTTTCTCTGTTAATATTTTCGGCTCAGTTTCGCTAGGTTGCCACGATCTCCCCCAAAGCCGGGTTGAGTACCATTTCAAATTCTTCTTCTGATTATTCCGAATAATGAGTCCCTGGGCAGCCATTATACTTCTCCATGGGAAACTTGGGTGTATTTCCAACCGAGGCATTCAAAAAATCTGTGTTTTGGGAATAGTATCTAGCCCTTTATAAATTCTTGCACAACCAAAAGAATTGGGTCTGTAACAAATCTCCAAATCCCTGTTTACCCAGCAATAGCCACATTAAAAGCTTCTCAAGTCTTTAAACCAAGGCCCCCGCCATATTTTTTGGTATACTCCATTTTATCCCCAAGGCGAGCCAATGTATTCCTCCCCATCCTTCCCATTCCGCCACCCAAGAAACCTATTCATAACACGCTCCAATGGTTTTACACAGTGATCAGGTAATCAAAACACACTCATTAGTAAATGTTGGCATTGTCTGTGCCAACTGAATATTTAACAAGAATTTCTTTTACCTGCCCGAGATAACAGTTTCTTATTCGCACGAGCCAATTCGCTGCATCACCTTATCCTCCACATAAGCAAACACTGCCCGTTTATTCCGCCACCAACGCCGGCAACCACACAAATATTTACCAAAATTTTGAGCCTGATTAACTCCGAATTCTGCGCCACTAATATTTCTCCTCTGCTTGCTGAGTTGTTCCTGCTGAAGCTATATTCGACTTATTATAATTTATAGTCTGACCAGAAAGAATCCTCATAATAAGTAAGACACTGCTTAACTGGCCTGGGCCTCAATTTCACATTTGCCTTAAAGAACAGAAGGCTGTTCATCCGCAAAAAGAGATGTGAGAGAGTTCGGTGCCCCTCTCGCCAACCCTTATACCATGCACATCACCTCTATCCTGAGCTGCTGTAACAACTAATGACAACCCCTCCACACAAATTAGGACAAATATGTGGGACAAGGGATCTCCTTGACGGAGACCACGAGATGGGGTTAACTGCCCACCAGACACTCCATTAAATCATAAATATTATACGAACCAGTGTGAACATTCCATAATCATATTTACCCATTCCTGTGCCTGAAAAACCGTAAACCAACCATCATAAAATTTTTCAAAACGACCACTCCATCTTGTTATAGGCTTTCGCCCATAATTCCAGATTTCAGAGCTCCCCATCCCACCATACCAACTGTTTTCTATTAAGAAAATGCCCAAATTCAAGAGCAATGTCAGGAATATTATTCTGTAATCAACCTTCCAGGTATAATGCATTTGTGATACATAAAATAATACTCACCTAAAAGGGGTTTCATGCGATTGACGATAACCTTTGCAATAACCTTATAAACAACATTACTCAAGCAATCAGACAAAAATTTAATTGTTAATTCATTCAGAACTTCTCAGTAAATAAAAATATATACAATGGAAAATTAGAAAAAGCCCTTGAGGTCTAAATGACCATCGAAAAACGATTTGCCAACTGCAAATCTAATTGTTATAGCATGACCTAAGATTGATTTTACATTATGGATCCTCAATAAAAAAATATGTTTCTGTAATTAATTAAGACAAATAATTTGTTAATTACAGGGAGATATTATAATATGTATATGCAATTAATATATATATTATGTATTATATAGTATATAATTTAACAAAAATTTGTTTAATTACAGACACATAATTAACAATAATGATATTTCATGATATATGCCAGTTAACATTATGATATTATGTATTTCTACTTATACTAGTTTTTTACGCACATTGCGCGATTGATAATGCCCAATCTTTTTCTAATAAGTACTTTAAAGTATATTAAGACAGGATTATATAGAAATTGTTCATGCATAAATAATTGAATGTTGATTTGCGTATTTAAATAGGTAATTCTAAGTTTACAAATGCAAGATACTATAGTCAAGATTGATTATAATTGGCAATAAAATAACTTATAGGTATGTTGAAAGCAAATAAGGGAAATAAGGGAGAGCAAATAAAAAAATTTAGGCATAAAATTTTATATATATAATATTGAAGAGCAATGTGATTTCAAACAAGGACATGCCGAGGTAGTTTTCACTTCAATTTCTGTTAATTTAAATCTCTTTTGCTAAATAAACCCAGTAGTTAATTGATTTGACTTAATTTATTATATTTTAAACAAATTTTATTCATATTATTATTATATTTTATATTATTTTTATATTATTATTATGTCTTTATTATATATTAACTATTATGTATACCTTAGGTTCATTTTTACATGTTAATCTAAACAAATAATTATTTCAAATATCTTTATTCCACCGTTTGATAATTCGCTAGTCAAATCAGCAATATAATCTGACTAGTTTTTTACGCGCACTGAGATAATGTCGAATATTTTTCTTTAAATAAGTACTTTAATACGTTATATCAAGCAGGAGTTATATTAATTGGTCATGCATAAGTATTGAGTGCTTGAAATTTGTATTTAAATAGGTAATTAAGTTACAAAGAAGATAATATAGTCAAAGATTGCATTATAATTGTCAATAAAATATATATGTATAGTGAGTTGATTTATGGTAATGAATTAATTTTTTGAATAAAAACATTTAATAATAATTTAAATTAAACGAAATATATGTATTATTTTTTTGTGTAACTACTAAATAATTATTAATTAATAAAGTAAATAGAGTATAAATAGCCAACTTTGATTGGGATGAGTATCTTAACTTTAGAACTTAAACCTTTTCTTTATTGAAATCAAATGAATAAGTTAACGTGAACTAACAATAACGAAAAGTATATTTATGAAAATTAACGCATAAATCATATCATTAGGGATAAATTAGTAAATCTTAAGAAAAAATAAAAATCTGATTCAATCTGAGCCATTAATTTGATTAAAAAACTTGACCGCATTTTTTTCTACGCATATAGACTACTTCTTGTGCTATATTAAGTATATTATGTATATTATAGTATATCCAGTATTATACTTATATATAATATAATTATATAATAGTATGGTATATAGTACATATATAGTAGATATTATATTCTTCATTTATTTACAGGACATAATTCGCATTAAAATGCAGACACATAATGATGTTGGGCTTCTTTTGTTATCAGCGTTAGGTTAAGCGTTTATAGATTAGCGTATCTCTTGAATTGCCAGGTTGATAGCGAATGTGTTACCGTTTGTAAAATAAAGGTTTGTAAAATAGCTGTTCAGCTTTTAGCGGTTAACATGTAAAATGACCTAAAATGTAGTGACTAATAATAATATAATAATAATAATAATAATAATAATAAGTATTATATTATTTTATTTTAAAAATTCATATTATTATGCGATTATTATTATTATTATACAAAAGAAATTATGTAAAATAATTATTAAAAAAAAATGGAGTTACAGATGTGAATTTTGATCCCATATCGGTAACTCAAGAAGAGGAGCTCAATGAGCTCCTCTATATAAGAGAAATATAACTTTCAGTTTTTCATAATGTTATTAAAGAGCCAAAAGGGCTCTTGTAATTAAGGAGCCTTAATGCTTAGTGATAATTTTTTTTTTTATAATATATATTATAGGGCGTTTTGGGGAAAGACCTTTCTTTCCCAAAACGCCATAGCAACTGCTTCAATAGCAGCGTGTTGTAACTTGGCGGTTTTGAGCAAATTCGCTACTCCAAACTGCATTTGCCAAACAATATTTTCAGCGTTTGTGACGTCAAAACGCTGAAAATGGCGGATCCGTCACTAAACCAAGCCCGTTATGTTAACTGCAGACGCATAATTTGAATGTTATTTTAAATCAAAGTCCACAATACAAGGGGAGCTTGTTCAGGGCAGGGAATTATTTAAATTATGGGTGATTGGGTACACATGGACTTTTGTATTATAAACATTTTTTTAATGGTGAGTTCAATAATTATGTCAATAATTAGAATATATTGTGTAAGGATGTTAATAATTATATAACATTATAGTTATGGTAATTTAGTTTTGTTTGAGTTTTATTATGTTAAAGTTTAATTATATTTAGAAAAAGTTTAAAATATAGTTATTAACTTGTATATTATTTGTTTTCATAGAATATATTAATAATTTATTTGCCTTGGCAAATTTCAAAATTATTACACAGCTCACGTACAGTTGGGCACCCAAACTAAAGCAATTATATGTGGACTATGGTCCAAATAATAGAATTATACACCCTAATGTATCTAAATTGACATTATTTTCAATATTTTTTATTATCACCAATGAATTACAATTGAAGAGAAATGAAACTGTAGTGTGTTGAAATGAATGCACTGTCATACAAAATGAAATTGAATAACAATTTCACATATTTAAGTATATATTGTCCACCGAAACTGTAGTTATATCAAAATGATACCTGTAATTGTATAGAATAAAAACTGCAGTATATATTTAATGACTGACCCCGATGCATTGTGGACAGCGGTCCAGAGTATAATTTGCCCCCAAACTAAGTAGTAGTACAAGCAGAACCCCTGAGACCATCCACATTAGTTGGGAAGATTTCGGAGATAAGAGTGATTAGGAAAGAGAATGTGGAGGGATAAGGAAAAAAAAAAGAAAAAAAAATAACAAAACAAAAATTGAAAAAAATAATAATAAAACCTGCCACGTCAGGCGCGCTGTCAGCGCGCCTGACGCGCTGCCCCGTTGTAGACATTGGTTGTGCGCAAATGCGCACAGCCAGTGTTCTTCTTATTTTCTTTTTCTTTTTCTGACATTATCTTTGAATTTGCAGAACAAATATTTTCACAAATAACCTCACACCCACATTGTTATTATCTCATCCAGGATAATTTATCTGATAATATCTCCCATCATATTCGCTGATGTGGATGCTAAGGTAAATGGGAGCAAATTATTGTACAATGTGAACTAGCCAACCACTATTCACATGAATCCGCCATGGGACCCGCCTAGGCATAGCCCACTTGTTATTGTGTATGGGCCAATAGTTTAGCACAAAAACAGTCTCGTATACGTGGCCAAATAGTTACCCTAGAACTGCAATCGTTATATCCTACACCACGGCGCACAGAGCACTGTGCGCCGCGCACCGTCCCAAAACGACGTCGTTTTGGCGTCGTGTGGAGGCGCGTAGGAAGTTACTGAGATTATGAGTGTATTCGTTCACAATGTTATGTGTATTCGTTACAAGTTAGGTGTATTGGTTCATACAGTTATGTTGTATTTTTTATACAATTATGTACATTTTTTATACAATTATGTACATCCAATCGAAAAATTTTGTGTATTATGTTAAGGTTGATGTGTATTATGTTAAAGTTTATGTTATTATGTATTATGTTAGATTATGTGTATTATCTTTTAAAAGAGTAATGTATATTTTGTTAATAACATTATGTGTAGTTCATGTTCATTATGTGTATTCAAGTGTAACATTATTGTACATTCTTGAACAGCGGGTTTTTTTTTTTTTTTAAAGAAAAGCCTACTGCCATTCACTGGGGGGAAATTTCAAAAATAATAATAATTAAAACGACGTCGTTTTGAATCTGGGCGCATAGTGCAATGTACGCCGTGGTGTAGGATATAAATTGCCATAGAACTGTGTTCAACATTTGGGTGAACACTATCCTAAACGATAACGGTGTACCGTTATCTTCTTATTATTATTTTTTTTCTAATTAACCGCACGACTTTTATTCTTCATTTTCACATTTCACGATTTCACTTCCTCTTCGCGCAAGTTTTTTCAACATTATAATTAGAATTTAGGCATGGATTTATGAATGTGCGGTTCTAAAATGAATTTTCATTTTATGAAGTTATGAAATTTTCTGTTATGAAATTATGAATTTTTGTTATGAGATTATGAATTTTCTAGTATCGGTTATGAATTTTCTTTATGAAATTAGAATTTTCTATTATGATATTATGAATTTACAGAAAAAAATTCATAATCTCATTCATAATTTAATAAATTATTTTCTTATGCGATTATGAATTTTTTGTTATGAGATTATGAATTTACAGTACATTCATAATCTCATAACAGAAAATTCATAATCGAAACAAACCGCGCATCGTTAACAGCCACATTAACTAATTTTATTTTTTTTTCGTAAAAATAACACCGTTTGACATCCGTGTTCACCTTTTAGTAGCAGAGATTTTAGTTTGCAAAATATGTGAAATTTCATATGTTTTGAGAGCTAGAAGTTGTGAGTGCTTGTGCTGAAATTTGTCAATAATATCATAATAGTAGAAATTCATAAATTTTCCATAAAAGAAATTCGATAATCTGAACAACGCGCATTCGTTAACACACATTGATAATAATTTTGAATTTTTTTTCGTAAAAATAACCCGGTTGAATCCGTTTGCAACCATGTTGAGCGAGAGATTCTTAGGTTTGCTACGAAAGATGTGATTCCAATAGGTGTTTTGGAGCTAGAAAGTATGTGAGTGTGTGTGCGTTGAATGTGTCATAATATCATGAGAGAAATTCAATGTCATAACGAAGGCAAATTCAATCTGAACAAACGCGCTCGTTTAACAGCACATTAACGAATTTTATTTTTTTCGTAAAAGTAACACCGTTTGAATCCGTGTTTCTACATTATTACAGAATATTTTAGATTTGCTAAAAGTATGTGAATTCATAGTGTTTTGAGAGCTAAAGTATTGTGATGCTGTGTGCTTGAAATTGTCATAATATCATAGTATAAAATTCCATAATTTCATAAAAGAAAATTCATAATCTGACAAACGCCATGCGTTAACCAGCACATTCACTAGATTTTATTTTTTCTTTCGTAAAAATAAGCACCTGTTTTGAATCCGTGTTCACTGCATTGCGTTTAGCCAGATAGATTATAGATTTTCGCTAGTATAAAAGATTATTATGGTATGTTTCTGCATTATGATATTATCATATAGTTATGTACTATGAAAAGTCTAAAAGGCACAGCAGAATCCACCGATTACTTTCTAGCTCTCAAAAACACGAATCTAAGCTTCACATACTTGTGTCTATCCAAACGTATTACTGTCCATCTCCTAAAAATATAGGTGAGACAATCAGAATTCAATAACGGTTATATAATTATACGTTAAATAATAATATTCATAAACTAGATACTGTTAATTTCTGAGATCATTAATCTGAAACGCGCATGATGCGGTTTCACGGTTAATCGAATCTACATTCTTTTTATTGAAAAATTTAATATTTTCTATATTGATA
>VALG01000562.1:0-11580 GCA_009835305.1 Ipomoea purpurea
AAATTTATAGAGAATGAGATGGAAGAGTAAGGTTCTGTTGATAGGGTGTTCAAGATGGCGTATATATATAAGTACGTAACAATTTTGACACTTGAAAATTATAGGTAGAGGTATTTTTTACCTTATTCATAATTAACTTTGTATCAATTTGGCACAGAACTGGGCTTTAGAAATACAAGAGTCATATAGAAAGCTCTAATAATGTCCATTTATGTACTACTTGTCACTTGGGGTATCATTGATTATGTTTGTATTCTTGATTGATTATTTGGTTAGTTTTTTGTGATTCTTATATTTGGGTTGTCTTGGTTTATGAATATCATTGATTTTGGTTTGTTCTTAAAATAAAAAAAAGAAAGAAAAAAAAAAAGCGTTTCTTCACTAAACATGTTATATTTGTTGTAAGGTCAGCCAAAATTAGGACAAACCGTGAGCTGGAAATATAGCATGATCAGTCATTTTTTCCAAACACCCCCTGTTTGTATAAAAAGGGTTTTCTTTGCCTTACTAAGTGGTTTTCAATTGTTGTCTCAAAATGAAAAAAAGACAAAATTGTCTTCCAATTCTTCTTAGGGAGTATATTTTTCAATTTGGAGTGCACACACAGCAGCAGCGGCGTTATTGCAGTTGTTTAAAAGTCATTGCATAGTGAACTTGCGACGGAACACTGATGTAAAGGAGTTTGTCAAATTTCTAAAATAAAATGTCGCCTGATAAGTATTTTCTCCCTATAAAAATGTTTTATAATGGTAAGTACGACTTTATGGGTTTTTCTGGTATGTATTGTTGGTAGTGGTGACAGGAGGGATATATAGCGATAAGTGTTCTAACACTTTTATTCTGTGGATTACGCTTGTTGATATGAAGTGTAAGTTAATGTCCTGACCCTAGACTACTTTGCTAGTGGCTGTTTTTGCCTGTATTTTTGGAGAAAGAGATTGGCAGCAAACAGTAATGTTGCTTGGTACTGCTCATTCTTATTTTCCTCAGGCTCAAAACCTCTTGTCCTGCCCATAGAATTAGACTGAAGTTGTTGAGGGTGACTTGTAATCCCTGATCCAGAAGCCTAATATGTGCTAGCATGAGGCTATGGGAATTCACCTGAATTGGAAGTACAGAATTAGTTGTAGCTGAAGTATTGTAGATGGAACCATACATTACGGAGGGATCTGATGCAATAAGCCAACCAGATCAGAAGAAGTCGTACTTGCAATATATTAATTAATTCTATGTAGTAGTTCAATACATTAAGTATGTTTCTCATATTTGTAAGACAAATTAAACACAAGTTGTATTTGCATTTGTTTTATGTTAGGTTATTATTATTATTTTTTTTTTAGATATTTGACAAACTCGAGTAGGAGTTGCATTTTTTATCAACTCAAAGTTCAAATGAGTTTTCGTTTTTTTTGTCCAAAGTTTTGTGTCTATCCCTCGTGAAATTTACCTATTTCAGTCAAAAACCCAACACACTGCACCAACAAAGGCACACTTGACAACTTCAATTTTGATGAAGGCATGAATCCTCGATCATGATGACAAGTATATTTATATATGCATGTAAGATCATATATATAGGTTTACATCCAAAATAGTAAAAAATATAACACATTAGATTAAATTTCTTTCCACTATCATGACAAAACAAATTAATAGCTACTGCACTTACAAAAATGGTATAAATCACTTATACATATAGCTTTTGTGCTCTTTACCAATGCAAGATTGAGCAAATATAGAGTAGAGTTACCTTAAAGGAATGTGAACAACAATGAGAAATTGATCTTCCTTGGAGTAATGAGTTCACCTACTTAAAATGGCAGAAATATTGAAATAATTTACAGATTTAAGGTTTGGTCTTGATATGCACGAGTGTATGACTAAAAGTAATGCAAATTTAAATTGATCAAATATAATTACATAAAAAAAATGTGCCAATTGATCAAATATAATTACCTGCTAAGAGTTTCTGTGTATTATGTTAAGAGTTTATGTGTATTCTGCTAAGAGTTTCTATGTATTCTGTTAAAAGTTATATATATTTCTGTTAAGAATTTATGTGTATTATGTAGTATGTTAGATGTGTATGTATTATGTTAGATTATTATGTGTATTATGTTAGTAGTTTATTTGTATTATACTATACAATTCTTGTACATACGAAACAGAGAATTTTTTTATTTTTTTTAGAAGTTAACGACAGAAACAGGAGAATGAATTTCTCTAAAAAAAAAATAATAATAATAATAATAATAATAATAATAACGACGTCGTTTTGGGCCAAGGCGTACAATCCCTGTTGCGCGATATAATTTGCCGACTGCCTCATAGTCCTTGTTACATTAGAAATAGGTAGCCCTGTCCTTATTATGTTATGAATAGTATAAGCCCAATCTTGTTAAACTCCTAAGCTGCGTCGTATTGGGTATCTTTATTGGGCCCTCTTGATCTAGTTATCCCTTGGGTTGGTTCACACGGCTCAGGCCCTTTTGGCTAACGAATTTAATTTTGACCAACTGCCTAGGGCCGGTCTGATCGATAAACCTAATATGCCATCCATCAGTATAAATTATATTATTTAGTTTCATTTTATATACCCAATATGTTCATTATAATAAAACTAAACTATTATTTTAATTTTACTACAAATTTATTTAACGATATACATATTTGTAGCGTATCACCATGGTCCGCGTATAATGATTGTGTTAATCTCATTAGGCCTGGCCTAACCAACCCGCTTGACATCATCCTTCTTTCCCCTGGTGGTAAAGAATTATCAGTGAACAAGCCTAAATTTTTGTGTGCAGTCCCATGAATTGACGGATCCTACCAACTTGTAAATTTAATATATCAAATCATATAGTCGATTGAAAGAAAAAACAAAATTGAATGAGTGACTTGCATTACTCTTTCTAGAACTCTATCTATATATTTGAGTCTATTTATAATTCTCAATCCTAGTCCCCTCTATCTCCTCATGTATATATACCTAAGTCCTGTACTCTTGTAAATCATTACTGTTAATACAATTTTCTTGCATTTTAAAAATGCTTCCTCTCTTTGATATGTTAAAGGTTGGAAAGCACTCAAATTATCTGCTACATAATGTAAGCAAAAACTCATTTTCCATCTTAAACAAAATCAAATCCTCAAATTTTCAAGCTGTTTGAACACATTACAAGTTGTGAATGAAGATATAAGTTATAAAGCTAATTGTCAAACGCCCCTTATAATTGATTTTTTTTTTTTTGGGGTGTACCCAAGGTTAGTTGGTTCCACTGATAGTATTAGTTGGTTGTAGAAATATATTTTGGTAAAGTAGTTGTTTACTATTAGCTAATTGCATGTAATATAAAATGAATTTTAAGAGAATGAATATATTGTGTTATTTAAGTTGAAAATATATTAGGAGGTATGAACTCATAATCTTGATAAATGATTATAGAATTTAAGTCTCCAATTATACTTTTTTCTAAGAACATAAGGGGAACTACAACAGTGGTTCTCTTGTGGTTTTTTTTTTTTTAACAAATGTGGGGTGGGCTTTTGTTTTAGTGATTTTTACTCTTGCAAATCAAAAAATTTTGTGGGATCCACTGAATGGGGAAAGGAGAGAAAGCAACCGCGCCACTCTCGCGTGTGGGAAAATCTGCACCCAACTAGGTGCTGTGCAGTGTACGTGCCAGCCTGGGTTTTTTTTTTTTTTTTTTTGTCCTGATTTTTTTTTTCTCAATTTTTCTCTCTATATTCTCTCATCTCTTCTACATGGACCTGAAAAACCAACAAAAATGTACACTGGTGAGGTTGCTTTGAGTGTATTATTTTTATTATTTAACTATTATTTAATTGTTTTTAATTGTAAAATATTTAAAATATTAAATAATCTTATAGTAAAATTATTATTTTTTGAATACTATTAACCTCTGTTACAATGTAGAGACATAAAGGAGCAACTCGGGTGCTAATGGACCACAAGGTCCTTATTATTAATTATTATTATTATATATTATTATTATATTATTATGTATTATTTTGTTGTTGTTGTTGTTGTTGTGTTATTGTTGTTGTAATTGTTACTGTTTACTGTTATTTGACTGTTATTCGTTACTGTTAATTATTATTATTATTATTATTATTATTATTAATTATTATTTATTATTATTATTATTATTATTATTAAATGCTTAAGCCAACGGTCCTCAACTTGGGTGTCAAACCACAAGTCCACCCATAGATACAAATGCAAATCACTACCCACAATATTTTCCTTCGGCAACAAATAAAGGTGAAGAAGACGGCGACACCCTAAGACGAGAAGAAAATATCTAAAGAAATTAGCAAAGGTGGTTTGTTGATAGGATTGGTTGGGACATGCGTTTTAGAACTAGTTGACGGTGAGATTGTGAGTTCAGAACTAATCAACTGTGAGAATTGGAAGATGAGACCGATGATTGGAGAATGGCAACTGTGGGTTTAGCTCGTTTCTTAAATCGAGTTTGGTAGTACTTTCCACTGTTGTTGTTTTATTTTTTTTTTCCTTTTAATTGTGATTAAAAAATCTAGCTTGTTTTTTGTGTGTTTATTGAGTTTTTTGAGGATGAAGATGACTTCCCTTTTGGGTTTTTTTTTTTTTTTTTTTTTTTTTTTTTTTTGGGTTTGGTAGTATTTTAAATTATTTTTTTATTTACTTTTAATTTGTGAATAAAAAATATACATCTTGGTGTTTTGAGGTTTTTGGGGAAAGAAGTGAACACCTTTGTTTGTCAAATAATGGAAAAATTTTCATGGTAATCCATTAGAAAGAAAGATAGGGATAATTTCTGGGCTTTTAGAAGAAGTTGGAAGAAGTTAATTGCCCTAATCAGCTATTCCAATAAGCTATTCTACCAACATTGAATTTCGTTTATTCAAAATTGGTCAAAAAATAACAAATCAGTCATTTTAAAAACACTCATTTTTTTATAAAATTCTTGCAACTAAATTTTCAGAGGGTGTTTTGGCAAATGGCTGATAGCTCATAGTTGATAGCTTTCGAGTTAGCATACAGTTAATAACTGTATTGGGTTAGTTTTGTTTAACCAGTTGTAGTATTTGCTTGTTGTAAAAATATGCTTGGTAAATTACTTATTTACTATTTAGTTGATTATATGTAATGACTTTTAAAGGTATGAGTATATATTCTTCTCCCCAAAAAACACAAAAACGGTCATCAAATTCTTTTAGGGAATCTTCAATTAATGCACACACTCAGCACCATTTTTTCACAAATCTTGCATTGAACTTCACAAAAGGTGAGTTTGTCAAATTTCTGATTTTTTTTCGCCTGAAACACATGTTAGTACATACGACTTGCGTTTCTCGTATGTATTGCGCATACAACAAACACAAGTGGAACTTTATTCTTGATAACCCCCTGACCCTTGACCATTTTGGCTACATGGCTATTACGTTGTTGCTGCATTTGTGAGAGTAGATTGGCATGCAACAAACAGTAGTGTTTCTTAACTAGCTTGATATCGCTCGTTCTTATTTTCCTCAAACTCAAAACCCTCTTGTCCTTTCCCCATAGGATGTTACTTAGACTGAAGCTGTTGAGGGCGACCTGTAAAACCAGCCTGATCCAGAAGCCTGTGGTGTTTTAACATGGTGCTGGGAATTCACCTGAATGGGCAGTACAGAATGAGTTGAAAGTACTGTGGAACCATACATTACGGAGGCATTTGATGCAAGAAGCCGAGGGACGAAGAAGCTAACCAGAGATGACAAAGAACTGGACATGGGTTCGTTGGTCGGAGAAGAAGCCGTACTTGCAATATACGGAGTATTAATTAATTGTACGTAGTGTCAAGTTCAATGTTTTTGACTAAGTGGTTTGGACCGCAGTGCTCAACGACTCTCTTATCTTTGCACTGGGCTCTGATTTTGTAAGTTATATCAATCCCAACTTGGTTTATTGTAGTATACTGTTAGGAACTTGTATTAGGATTTTGATGATACCAATGTAATGTAGAAAGTAGACCCCTAACTCTTAAGCTTTTCTTGATCGCCACTTTCGTCCTAGACAAGAGTTGCCATAACTCACATGTAATTCGTGTCAAGATAGACAAACACACGAAAAGAGTTATGTTTAGATGATAGGCTGTCCAAGACGAAAGAAGACTCAGTGCATGCTCCACAGCAAACGAAAAAAAGAGTTGTGAACGAAAAGACAGTGCTTTTAAAGACGATCTTAACAAAGGATTCTTCTTCTCTACAACAAGAAGAATGTTTTCTCTGTCTGATTTGACAACATCCTAGGACGATAAGGACTTCATCTTATGGGACACACTTCTCAAGGAACAATAAATGAAGCTGTACTATTTCTGGAGCTAAAGGACAAAAACCCTAATGTCTCCCATACCTTCAACGGCTACATAGTACAATCCCATTAATGGAGCATTTAATGCATGAGGCTCCCGGTCCTTGTCCAATGGTTAAAAGGTTCGAAAATTTCATCTCCCTCCAACGGATGAATTTTCATCACCTATATAAACCAACCTTCATCAACTAAGAAGGTGCTGGTTCATTATCACTCGATTCATTACTTGCAAAAAAACTCTTGAAAGTTAAGATTCCCAAAGCTTTTTGTGAACCAGTTCTTAAGGTGCCAAGGTATTTCAAGAAGATCATTCACCACTGTCTTGCACCTTGAAAGAAGTCTTGCACCCATTGAAGCAATCATTCCACGCTGTCAAGACTTCATTGTTGGAGAAATCAAGAAATCATTTTTCTACCAACCTCAACTCAGGAGAAGAAGTTGATAGAGGCGGAGTAAACTCAAGGATTGAAAAACCTACGAAGGCTGTCCGGCTTAGTGATCAAGGAAGTCTTTGTGTAATTGTACTAAAGAGTGATAGTGCCATCCTTCCAGCGGTTGTGGAAGAAGAGTGGAAGTAGGCAACGTTTGGCCGAAACCACTATAAAATTTCGTGTCTCTCTTATCTCTTTACTTACTCCTTTATCTTTCTGCTCTCATTTCATTTTCTATTAACCGAGACCTTTCGAAATTTATCAAACTTGTGAAAGCATCTAAAAACAAACTATTTCTCGCTGCGCCTAAAACACCGAAAGGTGTCTTTTAGGAGATTTCAGAAAAAGAGTCTATTCACCCCCCCCCCCCTCTAGACTCACCTTACATTCTATCGGGACCACATATACAATTGTTTTGTTAGATAACAATACAAATCAAACTAACATAAACTGAAATAACGAGGAACCTAACCTCGTAATAGCGGAAGCTTTAGGACCGTCTGAATATCCTTGCCATAGTGGTTGGTCTTGCTGCGGGATGGTAAACCTGCAGAATAAATGTCAGTGTTTGTTTTTGTCTACCACTTCTCTCTCGAATACCGGATGGTGTGTGTTCTGAATACGGGAGCTGTGGGAGACTGTTTTGCTTAGAAGTTTGGAAAAAATGCTTGTATATTGTAATACATTTGAGATACAACAATAATACAGAATACAACAGGGAACAAAAACTTGATCATTTGAATCTTCAGGCGTGTAATCACTTTCCTATAAGCTTTAAATCTTCTCTATAAAAGCAACAAGGTTCAAGATTTAAATCTTATGGGATACAAGAAGATGAAGAAACTCTCAAGTTGCTTTGTTTAAGAATTTCCTGTAGAATTGTAAGCCTAACAAATATCGTGGTGTCTTGCAAGTTGATTGCCCCCCATCAATTGTCTGTTTTCTTTTTCCTCTCTTCTTCAGATGTCTCTCCAAGTATTTATAGATGTAAAATGAAAGTTACAGATGTTTAAAATTCCAACTTCCATAAGATATATCTAAAAAGATATATGGGAAATAAAAATACGTAACTAATACGTTTTTAATATATGTAACTGCATACGTATTAATGAAGTAAAATATTATATAATATAATATATATATATATATATATATATATATATATTATATAATCTATATTAATAACTCATGCATGTCACATGCAAAAGCAAATAATATATATTAATAAATATGCATTTCACACCTAATGCATGAAGCAAACCAGCCTCTACCAAAAAAAAAAAAATGAAGCAACCAGCAAAGCGAATGCGACATTTGCTCGTTAAACAATGTATTGGTATACAGAATCCATCGATTCGTTTAATTCTTTCAGCCGAGAACCAATCAATTAATTTAACAATTGTGAATCAATTCGTATTTAACGAATTGTACATCAATTCATCAAGCTCAATCGAAACCACGAAAAGATCAAATGCATTGATTCGTTAAACACCAACGATTCGAATAAAATCAACGAATCATTAAACTCCAACGAGTCATGCATATCAATCTAATAACTATTCGATTTCAACCGTACACAATATTCATATTTCCCAACTCGCTTTCTACCAAACTAAAATAATATTTAATAACTCCACAACTCCAAATATTATTTAAGCTTTCATGGTAGTCCACACGAAACATTAATCTACCTTACTATATAAATTTCCAACATTCTTCCTCCATTTATATAGTAAAAATTAATATTTTACCACGATAAATCCAAAACTCATGCATAAATGAAAGTGTCTTAGAGATTGAACTTTCACATAGTGTTATTTGGCGTTACATTAATTCGGATTGCAGTGATGGACGAACCTTGAATCACGCAGTCTTTTGAAGAAACGTAGATATAACACACACAAGTTTTACAGTCATTACAACTCACTGTAACTTTGACACTATTAAGGCCACATGCCCATATCTATTAATGAGCACATACCAAGTAAAGCCCAAACTTGTTTGAAGCGGCCACACTTCATGCTCACAGAGACTAATCTTTTATATCACGCACTGCATCTTGCATTTTTCCAAAAGACCAGTTAAGAGTATAAACTCATCCCTACAACAATGCAGAACCAAGCAACACCTTTTCTTTGGATACAAATTTTAATTTAACTTTTGATGCTTGCAATCACAAATGAAGTACTCATCTACATTGAACTCAGGGTCTAACGTAAATAACTTAGACGTGAATTGAACTTTCCTTCACTTGCAATTTAATTTAGGCTTTTCTGTATCCCCTCCGATGAACCAATGTCCTTGCCAATGGACTCTTTCAAATGGATCCTTTAAATAAACCGGACCCGTAAAAAAGTCCAGTTTGCTACAACACCATAACTTAAGAGTTCCCGCACAGCTAAACGGAATATCGTAAGTTGGCCTAATATAAATTAATCACTAATTGACTTAATAATTTCTACTTGCACCATAAGAGCTTAATTAATACAGTATATTATAATATACAGAGTATTATATTAGGGAAAATACTTATATTCCCCCCTTGGTGCAAGTATTGGCACAACCTTCAGTAGAGAGCAAAATACATTAACCATAGTAATATGTCCTCTACTTATCAAGTGAGTAATATCTTTCTATGATCACTTGCATTTAAATTCTCTAACTTAGGTTCTTTAAGAATAAGACCGTGACGTTTATTCTTAGTCCCTTCAAAGGGATGTTTCTCAAAATGCACTTGTTTGCCACACTGAAAGAAGAACCATCCAAATTCATTGTATGATTCTAAAAATTTAGAAAGCATGCCGTGAGTAAGAGTTATCTTTAATGTTAGCAATAATGCTAACTATATTCTATGACTCTTTTATAAGTTAAACCTAACCACACTACTCATCTAACGGCTAAGAGCTTTGGAGTTACATGTCTGTCACTCCCACTCATCAAAATGGTCAAAAGATGAGTCAAGTCACAAAAGCATTCCAATACTTAGACAGCAAAACCCAAAAAATCTAAGTTGCATAAATTTTGGAATCTTAAAGCATCACCAAACTTCCAAATAATTCAGGTCTTACTCCAAATTAACTGAAAGCATTACGAGTCTTACTTATACGTCTTCAAAAATTGTTTTGAGGCTTAGCCAACCAAAAGTGGTCTACGGATCAATTTTGAAGAAAAAATAAAAACACTATTAAGTTGCTAAGATTTATTAATTGGCCGTTCACCCACAAGTTTAAATATATCTTTTGTTCTAACAATTCCTTAATATTGTAACACATTTTTCATAAAATATGTTGCACCAACAAAGCGTTCATAACATGGAACTTATGAAATCTAATAAAGAAGCAAAGTTTAAATTAAAAATTGTGGAAACTTTTGGCTTATTGGTAGAGCGAGTTAATTCTAGCAAGTGGTCCTCCCGACAATTGTGATTTTTCCAAAATTCGGTCAATCAGAATTTTTTAATTTGGATGAAAAAGACACTTAAACTTTATAATTTGTTCCACCAAAAGTTCCCTTCCCCTCATACCGACGTCATTGTTTTAGGCCATTAATTTAGGGGGGGTAAATTTGTCTTTTTCATTATAATTCTTTCTTCTTCGCTCCATCTGAGAGAGAGAGAGAGGACCTGGCTTAACTTGGTCTGAAGCTGGGAGTTGATCTTCATTGAAAGGCACGATGGAGGGAAGCGAACCTCCTTCCGAGCCTCATCGGAGACGAGAAAATCTTGACATTCCTTCCCAAGTGTCTTGCCGGCCTTGAACGTAACGTCGACAATTTTCTTCGCTATTCCGCTCCATTTTATCGATCAAATTTGGGGTTGACGTACAACTACTGAGCAGAAACGCAGCGCAATGCAAAATCCCTATAACCTTATTGTGTACAGTAACTCAACTTTGCCTTCTATAGCCTATATGGTTTTTTTTTTTCTTTTTTTTCTTTAGCTTTTTTATTGTAAAGTTTTTCTTTTTGATGCCATAGAGAATAAATGTCAAATTCTCTATTTTATCTGAATCCAGATGGAGTAAATCACGATTCTTCTCAAGAAAACCATATGTATCATATGTGACCTGGGGAATAAAATATGCTAAAGAGGAAAATAAGGACAATTGCTTTTTCGTATGGAGTTCTTTCATATCCGGTCCGTGCGGCAAAATAAGCTTTGAAAAAAGTAAGTGGTAAAATATAATAAAATGACAAAATTTTGCCCCCCTAAATTAACGGTCAAGAAACAATGGGTACCAGAGACATTTGCATGGAACAAATTAGAAGTCAAGTGCCTTTTTCATCCCAAATTAAAAGTCGCGGGATGTAATTTTGAAAAATCGCAATAGTCAAAGGCACCATTGCTGGAATTGACTCCTTGTTAGATACACAATTCCAATTTGGAATGTATGAAAAACAATAAATCCATCCAATTTTAGTGTAGTATTTTATTGACGCCTTTTCTAAATGATCACTCCCACTGATAATAATATTCTTTAACCAAATTTAATATACAGCCGACTAATTGATTGACGCAACTAAATAATGAAGAATATAATTCTCCACCTATTAGTAGGGCATACTAAATAATCAATATGTTGTTTCAATCATAATCCAACTAAAGATTTTTTTTTTTTTTTTTTTTTTTGTTTTTTTTTTTTTTTATTTTTTTATTTTCTGTTGTAACACTTGTGTCTTATGTGTATTCCCCTGTTTAAGAGTTTATTGTATCCTGTTTAAGAGTTTGCGGTATTATGTTAAGAGTTTATGTGTATATGGAGACGTTTAATGTGTATTATGTATTAAATG
>VALG01000566.1:0-15052 GCA_009835305.1 Ipomoea purpurea
GATGTTTTGGACATGCTTGGAATGAATTTTGCAGATGAAAACACATATCTGGTGCACACACAGTGTGCACCAGATTAGAGCAGGCGGCCCTAGCCAAGGCCCATCAAGAGGGCCGCCGGCTATAACCGGGGCCAACCGGGCCTAGGGAACGACCCTAGGAGAGGGTCGTTGCTAGGCCCGACCATGTAAGGCTTACATGAGGCGGTCATTAGGAGTCCTACCCCAGGTCCTTGAGTATTGATCTGAGAGGTTTTTTGTGCAGTGGCCGGGCCCTTGTGGCTCAAGTACATGTCGTTTCGGACCAGGTGTCACGGGCCCTTGTGGCTCGGTACCTCAGGACCGTCTCGACGTATGTTTTGGCTTTGATTTCGTTGAAATTTGGATAAAAAATGAGCATGTTATGATGAATTTATTGAAGGAATGTTTCACAATATATTTATGAAGTTCACTGTGTATGAGAAATGCTTGGCTCTGTGTTCTGATGTTATTTTGTATTGAGTAGAAGCATGATCACTTGAGAATATGATTTATTATGAAAGCATGACTAAAATGTTATACTTGATCAATGAGATTTGAAGCATATTTTGTTGATAGAAGTGTATAGAATTTGCTATGTTGCAAACCGAGTATGATATGGTATCCTTGAAAATTTTATGGATTATATACATGGATTGGAGCATGTTGTAGAGTATTTTGCATCTCACATATATCATATTTCAAAAATGCTGAAAGTGGCCAACGTAAGTCCAAGTATTACTTTCAAAAATCCATAAGCATGTGGTATATCATTATTTGATGTATTGAGAGTTGTAGAGTTGCATGCATGAGATTGATGCATGAGAGATAATTTTGTATTATCTTATATCGGTGAGGTTTTGGAGACCCCGTTTGGACTATGTCCTCTCGGATGATTTTATGGACATTGCTGTCCCAATATATGTAATGTGGTGTATTCCCATGTTACGGAGGTGGAAACTGCCCACCAGACTTGGAATCTTAGTCAGGGGGTGTGCACACTAATAGTTTGATACCTGATTCCACAGAGTTTGAGCATAGAACCAAGAGAGTGGTTCGGTGGACGAGTAGAGTATTAGGTCGGCTAGACGTCGTGCCCCTGATAGGTTCATTCACACTATGATGAAGTTCCTACCTCGTCCATTTAAAGAGAAAGTATGAGTCTTTGCGACTAAAAGAGAAAGAATGAGTCATTGCGACTCTAAGAAAGAAAGAAGTGAGTCATTGCGACTCTAAGGAAAGAAAGAAAAATCAAGTCATTTATGACTCAATGAGACCTCCACAGAAAGTATTCTATTTTACAACAAGTGTATTGAGTATAGTATTGCACGAGATTACATACGAGTATATTTATATATTGCACGAGATTACATATATATTAATATTGCACGAGATCGCATATGTGTAAATTTATATAGTATTGCACGAGATTGCATATGATATATTTTGGTATTTCACGAGATTGCATATGAGTATAGTTTTGCACGATATTGCATATGAGTATTTTATAGTATTGTACGAGATTGCATATGAGTATAGTATTGCTTGAGATTGCATAATGAGAATGTTTGATTTAAGATTGTACATCGAGCATGATGGTTAGTTGCATTTGAAGTCTTGTATATCCAGTTTCATGATGAGAACTGAGAGCATGAAGATAACTTTCGTATGGTTTATTAGCATGATATTACTTGTAAGGATGAGTTTGCTTGATGAGTTTTTTGTGACGTTTACATGTTGAAAAATCTATGTTGTTCAGTCTTTTTTATTGAAGCATGTCCGTTGATATTATATGTTGCAAGCGTATAGAAAGTACGTGACGTAACTATGAGATGAGATTGTTGTTTATGAATGTTATCAAATGTTTTTCCAAAGTATACTCTATAGTACTTTACATGGTTGAGTGTGGTTATACTTAGCTTCGTGCTAACGGGTGTTTTCTTATTTGTCTATGTGTTGCTTGTAAAACCCCTTTCAGGTGAGCCCAGCGTTGCGAAGTGATCGAGTTAGACTAGTCTTTTAGTTTGAGATGTCTAAACTCTTTATGTCTTGTTTATGACTTTATCTATCGGATGTCAAACTTATGATGTTTTGATGTAGACATCGGGGTGTTTTATCCTCCTTATGTTTTAATTAAGTTTGTTGGATGGTTAGTTAGTTATTTATTTTCTAGTTCCTACCCTTAGCCTGTGCAATCACTACGGAGTGGTGATTGTGGCGGTGACATTTCCACTAGTTGTCTTATTTAAGGGTAGAACTACCACCCAAGTAGTTCTTGGGCGACAATCCCGAAGAATAGATACCACCCAAGTGACCTCTGCTACGACATCGGCTAAGGCTTTGTATTCAGCCTCAGTGGACGAGCGAGCAACGGTGTGTTGCTTCCGCGAGAGCCAAGAGATGAGGTTGTCGCCTAAGAAAACAGCATACCCACTAGTGCTCTTCCTGTCTACCGGGTAGCCGGCCCAGTCGAATCTGAGAAGGCATGAACGTCGTGGACACAGAAGAGGAGATGCGCAACCCATAGTCTAAAGTCTCTTTGACATACCGCAGAACCCATTTGACAAGCCCTAATGTTCATCAGTCAGTGAGTGCATGAACTGACAGAGGCAATTGACGGCGAAAGACAAGTCAGGGCGAGTGATGGTTAGATACCGCAGGGCCGCGACGATGCGTCGATACTGAATCGAATTTTCATGCGGTTGAGACGACGGACTAACGCTTGGGACACAGCAGCTGGGGTCGTAAGAGGCTTACAATCTATCATCCCAGCCCGATTGAGAATATCACCCATGTACCGTCTTTGTGATAGAAGAAGGCCCTGTCTACTCGCAGCGTTTCTATACCAAGAAAGAAACTTGGTGTCTCGAGATCCCGGATCTTGAACACTGCAGAACGACGAATGAGCATGACGTCGAGAAGCGACGTATCATTGCCCATCATAATAATGTCGTCGACGTAGACGAGGAAGAAGACCCGAGATTCTCCTGTTGCGTAGTGGAATAGAGAAACATCGGTTTTGGATGGTAAAAAACCTATAGAAACCAAGAAATCATGTAGTCTCTTGAACCAAGCCCGGGGCCTGTTTGGAGACCATACAGAGAGCGCTGAAGGTGGCAGACATAATCCAGATGTGTGGGTCCTCATACCATGGCGCTGTTTCATGTACACAGTTTCGGCGAGATGGCCGTTTAAAAAGGCGTTGTGTACGTCTAACTACCGTAGTGTCCAATTTCTGGACAAAGCAAGAGAAAAGAGTAGTCGGACCGTAGTCGGTTTGACTAACGGGCTGAAGGTGTTAAAGAAGTCTTCACCGGCGACTTGGTTGAAACCTTTCTCCACAAGCGTGCTTTGTAGCGCTCAACTGACCATCAGCAGTGGGTTTCGTGCGGTAGACCCATTTGCACCCAATCACATTCATGTCAGGTTGTGGTGGTATTAGCCGCCAAGTGCTTTTATGCGGCAATGCATTGAACTCTTTGTCCATGGCGTCGCGCCACTTGGGTGGCCCACAGCTTGCGAGTAACATGTCGGGTCAGTATTCGCAGTTAAGGCCTGAAACTGCTCATTTGTGCCCTGAATCATATGACGTAGGCGCATGACATGGCCACGGTCTTGAGGCACTGTCTTGCGAGGACCACGTTTCCTAGCCCTTACAGTCTGTGTGGGACCCTAAATGGCCAGTGGTGCGGGTTCTTGAAGTTGCAGAGTGGCCCCGGTGGGGGCATAACAGGTTCGAGAGGCAAGGCCAGATGTGTTACAACTGATCCGGATGCCAAGGCATAGACTGGCCAGTCTGTTGTGATGTGTCATGTATTGTTGAGTCTGAAAAAGGGAAACTAGACTTGTCAAATCGACATGGCGACAGATATAAATTTTTCCACTTGTTAGGTCCAAACATCTATAACCCCTATAAGACGGTGGTAACCTAGGAAGACACACGGGGTTGAGCGATACTCTATCTTGTGCCTATTGTATGGGCGCAGATATGGGTAACACTTACACCCAAAGACTCGAAGAAAATTGTAAGGTGGTGGTGTTTTATACAGACAGTAATATGGACTTTGAAACTGTAATGCTGACGAAGGCAGGTAATTTATCAGGGTTGTGGCTGTTTCGAAGACATAATCCCAATATTCAAGGGGTACTGAGCCTTTGGCAAGGAGAGCGAGACGAGTTTCAACTATGTGTCTATTTCGGCGCTCAATCCTGCCGTTTTGTTCTTGGGTGTAGGCGCAGGATTGCCTATGGTTATGCCAAGATTTTGAAATATTTTATGTAGTTTTTGATATTCACTCCCTAGGTTGAATTGGATTGATTTGATAGAACGCTCAACTGGCGTTCTACTGCGACCCAAAACAACTCAAAAGCTTTATAAATATCTGATTTCACCCGTAAGGGAAAAAACCAGCAGAAGCGAGTACAATCATCGACGAATAAAAAAAAATAACGGAAACCACTACTAGAAAGGACCGGGCCGGGCCCCAGATGTCCGTATACAATAAGTCCAGTACATTTTCACTAGATTTTAGCACCCTATCTAAAGGAAACGAGAGGCTTTCCCGAGATGACACGCGGTGCACGAACTCATGGACTTGGACTTATTTCGATCAATCGGACAGAACTGCAACACTTTATTGAGAATTTGACTGTGAGGATGACCCAATCTGTGATGCCACATCACAGAGTGGTACGGGAAGTAATGAAACCAAAATGAGATTGCGGTAGCGGGAGCTTATACAAACTGCAGAAATGGGTCCTTTAAGTAGAATTGCCCGAGTTATCAAATCCTTCACAACAATTTTTTTTTTTTATTAAATTCAAAGAAAACATCATTTTCGTTGGTAAATCTTTGAACTGATAACAATGGACCGACAAATTTGGCACATGTAACACATTTGACATACGTAACAATTTAGACTTAGAAGGAATAGATGTGGACCCAACATGTGAAATATTTAAAACCGTACCATTACTGACTCGGAGCACGTCTTCACCATTGTAGTCCACAGATTGCGTCATCATGGAGACGTCCGGCGTAGCATGAGCGACGCCCGCATGTCCGGGAACCATTCGCCGGTCGACGCCACCTCATCACCGGAGACCACAACGTTCGCCGAATGTCCATTCGTCGGTGCTGCGTGGTGTATATTTTATAACAATACACTGCCGAGTGACCGTTCGCCAAACAGATCTGACAACGAGCTGCCCGCCACCACGTCCGCCACAGCCTCGTCCGCTCCGATTGCCACGACCACGGCTCTGGTTCTTGGAGCCATGTCAACCACCAGACGAGCCATCAGAGGACTGGTTTCTGCCTCGGCCAGCATACATCGCTGTCGGATGACTACCGCCGGTACTGCCGCCTACGATCGCCGCGGCAGTTTATCGGAGTAGATGAACTCATGTGGCTGTAGAAAATCAGCGAGTTGGGGAAGAGAGACCGGCTTACCATTCACTGTAAGAGAGGCCGCCATGGATCTAAACTCCGGCCGGAGTCCTCTGAAGACCCACAAGTTCTGCTCATTGAGCGATAAAGGGCGGTCGGCGAGCGCTAGTGCTTCGACGAGAAGCTGGGATTGGCCGATGTAGTCCGCCGGTGAGGAGTTCCCTTGCCGCAGCGACTGGAACTGCCAAGAAGATTGAGGCAGCGAGAGCGCGTGCTAGACCCCAAGGCGGCAGTGATGAGTCCCAGACCTCCTTCGCCGTGTTCCTACCGACCACAAGGTGTAACACCTCATCGGACATGGAGGAGACGAGGAGCGACACGATTGATTAGTCCTACTTCACCCACAACCTGTACGCCGGATCCAGGACTTGCCCAGTGGTAGCCACGCCGGATGCAGACTCGTCGGAAGGGGAGGAGGTGATGGTCGGCGGTGGACATTCGATCTCGTCGTCGACGTACCCGAGTAACTCTTGACCCTTAAGGAACGTGACGAGTTGTGTACGCCAAAAAGGTATTCCTGGAGGTTAATTTAATCGACACAAAGTGGTGTGCCAATGAAAGAGGATTGGGAGTGGTGGCTGACAGTGGGCAGTGGTGGTGATGGTTCTTTCAGAAGAGTTGGTTGACATTTTTGGGTGGTGGAGAAAAAACAGGAGGATCTAACATAAAGCTGAACTGATACCAGATGTGAAGGGAATTTCAAAATCAATTACTGAAGATAGAAGTTATAATACTATATCATATAACGTAACCTGCTCCTATCTAATAGCCTAGTCTAAGTCTAAGTCAAAGAGACTAGCACCACATAAAATAATAAACCTATTACAATAGAAATAACATAGGAATAATTAATATTACTAACATGTGACCTACTGAGCTGCTCATGCGGGCTTGATATATTCATAACATATTCTGACAATACACAGACAAGTGAAAATACTGTACGAGGTGAGAAGTGTAGACCAATATTAACCATCGATCTTTGTGCATTTAGAAATAATATGGTTGCCATTTTTTTTAATTTTATTTTTAGATGATGAAGAAAATTTGCACTCAGTATAATAGTCAGCAAACTACACAAAAAAAAAGGGATAAATATCACTAGGAAAACCTTCAAAGGTGTAATTTTGATAAAGAGCAAATACCAATTTCGATCCCACGAGTATTAGCAAAATGACGGTTTTGGTCCACATGTTTAATTACTACCAATTTTCATTCACGATTATTATTTTAGTACCAAAATTCATCATGTCGGACACTCCCCATTTAAGATATTCCGAAATCTAAAACTTTTAAGGGCAATTTCATCATTTTCAACTTAAGATTCTAATTTGAGCATAAATAAAGGGATTTAAACCCTAAGATTGATCCCAATTCACAGTTCTCCTCCTCATCCTACCTTAATTCTTGGAAGAGAACTGCGAATTGGAAATTTGGGATAGATCTTAGAGCTTAAATCCCTTTATGCATGCTTAAATTGAAATCTTAATTTGAAAATGATGAAAATACCTTTAATAATTTCATATTTCAGCATGTTTTAAACGAATGGTGACCGGCGTGATAAATTTTGACACTAAAATAATAGTCATTGATGAAAATTGGTAGAAATTAAATATGTAGATAAAAAATGTCATTTTGCTAATACTCGTGAGACCAAATTGGTATTTGCTTTTATTGATAAATTTCACTCTTTTGTAATAGGTAAGCTACACTAGGAAGACTCTCGATAATGGACACATAATTTGCAAATTACATAGGAGATGTAAAGGGAGACCTTAACTAATTAGTATTGTTAAGAATCAAACTTGTAACATTCATGTACAAATCATATCCAATTATGCATAATATGTCTTCGCCTGTTGCCCGATGAGTTTGCTCCTCTCTGTGCTCTGCCATGCATATTGCATAATGGCCCTGTTTGGTAAATGGCGGTTAGCTGATAGCTGTTAGCTGTAGCTGATTGGTTAATTAGAGTGTATAACTAGTTGATAACATTAGTTGATTGTAGAAAGGTGTTTGGTAAATTAGTTGTTAGCTTATAGTTGTTTAGTATAATTTCTTTTCTCAAAAAGTTAATTGAAAAAGTTGCTTTGAGTAGCTTTTTGAATTTTAACATTTTGGAGTACAAAAAGCTAATTAATCAAACACTTATATTGATTTTAAACCAAGTCAAATCTAAACTATAATAAAGTCATTTGGTCTGGTGAAAAATTTCCACCCAAATAATGTGATGTCGTTTTGGTTAAATGTTGGTATTAATTACTTTTTGAACTTTTCATCTTCCCATGTGTATTGAAATTGGAACTTTTTTTTTTCAAAAAAATAATTAATTACAATAAATTTATATGTTTGCAGGGTTGTAAAAATCGGTCTAGGCGCCCGCCTAGGCGCTAGGCGCCTCTAGACCGTGGCGATTTCCCCCTTAGGCGCCCGCCTAGGCTACGGTTGCCTAGGCGTCCGCTAGCGCCTAACTCAGCGATTTGACCGCCTAGCGCCTAACTCAGTCGATTTGGCCGCCTAGCGTCTAAGTTAGTTGAGTTAACTCGTCCATGTTCGGTCGGAGTTATCCCGATCGGCTCGGCCTATTTTTTATTTATTATTATTATAGGTTATATATATATATATTAATATATATATTATAACTAGTGTAATGTGTGTGTGTGTGTGTTGTGTTGTGTGTGTGTGTGTGTGTGTGTGTGTGTGTGGTGTGTGTGGTGTGTGTGTGTGTTGCGCGCGCGAGCGCGCATCATATATATAATAAGACAAAAACATCGTAGATTAGTTGATACTTTGATATTTGAATGATTGAAGTATTGAGTATTTTTAATTTGATATTGTTTTATGTTTTGTTTTTTTTTTTTTTTTTTAACCCATTGTTTTGATAAGACTTATGAATTAATCATTAATCATTTATTTGGATGGTTATTTGATAAATTGATTAAACAACCTCATTAAATTGTCAAACTGCAAAGTTACACACTGTTTTTTTGGGGCCCGCCTAGGCACTATCCAGGCGCCCGACTAACCGCTAAGCGCCTATTGCACCATGTATGTTGTAATTTGAAACGTTGCATATCAGATTTTTATTACAAGCTATAAATATAAGTGTGAATGCAACTAAAGTAACTTTTGCAACCTCCCAAGACTAAATATAACATAATACACATAAATTTCTATAAACATACAACACTATAAATAAGTCCTTCAGTATACAGAGAGTATAGGAAAATGGTGGAGATGCATAATGCAAGTTGGGAGCATTCATGAGAGGACGAAGACATTTGACTCTTCATTCTTCAAGCATATGTCCTCTTTCTTTCGAAAAAGAATAGAATATCATTAGAATACTATGTATCCTCTTTCTTTTCAACCGAAAATCATATATTTCCCCCATATTATGATTTAGTATATGGGAGTAGAAAATGGTGGAGATACATACGGAAGTTTGGGAAGCATACCAAAAATCAATATATTTCCTCATATTATGATTTAGTATACGAGAGTAGAAATGGTGGAGATGCATACGGCAAGTTGGGAAACATTCATGAGAGGATGAAGACATTTGACTCCTTCATTCGTCAAGGCATCTAATAATAGAAGAACACCTGCACATTTCGTAAAACTCTGTGTCCTCTATCTTTCGAAAAAATAGAATATCATTAGAATACTCTGTATTCTTTTATTTTAACCAAAAATCATATATTTCCCCAGATAGGGGTGAGCAAAAAAACCGGACCGACCGAAAAACCGATGACCGATAACCGAACGACCGAAAGTTTTCGGTCGGTTCTCGGTTATGGCCTTAGAAAATTCGGCCATTTCGGTTTTTCGGTCGGTTATCGGTTTTTGGGCAAAAAAATAAAACCGACCGAAAAACGAAGGGGACAATGTCCATGATATTAGTTTAATGTTAGCCCAATATTCCCATAGTCCCATGCATTTTAATGTTTCCACTGAGCCCAAAGCCTCAAGGCCCAAAACTGTCATAATAACACTTATCTCGTAATTCGGTATTACCCTAATCCCTAATAGACAAATCACAATCTCACTCTCAATTTCAGTTTCTCACTTCTCATATACGATGAGTCGACCTGCGACCTGAGCCCTAATTCCATTTCCGCATTTCCCTCTCCAATCTCCATCGTTCATCCTGCTCGGCGCTCGCTGCTACGGCTACGCGACTCTGACTCGCGACTCCACATTCAGCTGATGACTTGCGATTGACCTGCGACTGCAACCTTCGAGTCGCGACTTCAGCAATTCAGACCATGCGGATTAAAAAGAATTTCGTCTTCAAAGTGGTCGAACTCCCTCACTGAGCGATGTGCGACGAGTCGGTCGAGTCTTCCTTCAAATTATAGTGTAAGTCCTCTAAGTTCTCTCAATCTCCATAAGTCATAGCTATTGTGCATTTTTGTTCTGCGTGAGGCCCTCACTGCTTGCTACTAGTCAGTATAACTACACAGTAGGGAAAGTACTATACTACTATTTCTTAGTTATGCCTCACTGCCTGCTACTAGTCAGTATGCCTATATATACCATATCATGTAAATAGCCAAATGCCCAAATAGGTGTTAGGGATTTTGATTTTCCTCCTGGATGAGGTTGAATGATGTGGTTTTGCTCACCCCTATATAACTATTTGGATGCATTTTATTATATTATCTGAAATGAAAGATTCTGTATATTTTTATGGCCATTAGCCTAATTAATTAGTGTCATGTAGCTCATAAAGTTGAGTTCAGTGGCCACCAAATCATATATGTCTGTGCTTTGCAATATTTCTGGCTATGTAGTATTTATGTATTTGTTTAAATTAATCAGTTGCTTAGTATAATAGTATTGCTTAATTGCTAAATTATTAAGCAGTGTAGTAGACGATTGTGTTTAGCTTGGGCTGCTAAATTACTAAGCAGTTAGCGGTGTAGTATTACTTTGTATGAAATTAATTAGTGCTTTGATACCAGTTAGAATAGTTTTGTTTAAATTAATACATATCTAGTTTAAGATAAGATGATTAGTGATTAATACATTAACTACCTAGTTTAAATTAATACTACTGATTGTCTAATTGATAATTTTTTTTGTTTTTACTAGATATCAACATCATCAACGATTCAGATTCAATTGAGAAAGGAAAAGGAACAACGCCAAAACACGAGCAAATGATGAAAGTATAACTGGTGCTGGTGGAACAAGCCGAACAACTACAAGTACTGGGGTTCAAAAGAGTAAGCCGAAGGCTAAACGGTAAAGGTCGGAGGTATGGGATCACTTCCATAAGTTTATTACAGATTGTGGTGAAAACAAAGCTAAATGCAATTATTGTGAAAGAGAGCTATTTGCTGATACTAAATTGAATGGGACTAGTTCACTGAAATCTCATTTGAAAAGTTGTTCTAAATTTCCACGTACTAGTTCTGATCCTGCACAAACTGAGTTATTTTGTCAAGTAACTAAAGAAGGGGAGTTCAATAAGTTTTGGGAAATATAGTGCAGAAGCTCTTAGGTATAGCTGAAATGATTATTGAAGATGAATTGCCCTTTAAGTTTGTGGAAGTAAAGGGATTTAGAAAATGTATGTTTATTGCTTGTCCTAGATTTAAAATGCCCTCTCGTTGGACTATTGCTAGGGATTGCTATGATATTTATTTGGATGAGAAGAAAAATTTGAATAGTTTGTTGCATTCTCATTCTGTTAGAGTGTCACTCACCACTGATACTTGGACACCATTGCAAAGGGTGAATTACATGTGTCTTACATGTCATTTTATTGATCATGATTGGAAATTGCATAAAAGGATCTTAACTTTTGTCCAATTACAAGTTATAAGGGTGAGGATGTGGGTAAAGCAATTGAAAAGTGTTTGCGTGATTGGGGTATTGATAATGTTTACACCGTTACGGTTGATAATGCTAGTTCTAATGATGTTGCCGTAGGATACTTGAAAAGAAAGTTAAATTTTGGGTACTAGTATCCTACAAGGAAAATATCTTCACATGAGATGCATTGCACATATCATTAACATTATTGTCACCGATGGATGAAGGATATGAATGAATCAATTGCTAAAGTTAGAGGGGCTATAAATATGTGAGGCAATCACCATCTAGGTTGCTCAAATTTAAAGGTTGTGTTGAATTGGAAAGATTCAATCTAAAGCTTTGTTGAGATTAGATGTGAGCACTAGATGAAATTCCACTTACTTGATGTTAGATTCAGCTCAAAAGTTTGAGATGGCATTTGAGAGATTTGAAGAAGTTGACCCTAATTATAAACATGATCTCTTGTTTGGTGATGGTGTTCCAAATCATGAAGATTGGGAAAGTGTTAGGAAATTAAGCATGTTCTTGCAACAATTTTATGATCTTTACTGTGAAGATATCTGGTTCTTTGTATGTGACTGCAAATGTTTATCTTGATGAAGTTGTGATGTTTATTCTACTTTACTGAGTGGTTGAAAAGTACTGATTCTGAGTTTAGTTCAATGGCTAAAAGAATGGTTAAAAAGTATGACAAGTATTGGGGAATGTGGAAAAATGAATATGTTGCTTTATATTGCATGTGTACTTGATCCTAGATACAAGTATATTTTGTTGATTTTTGCTTTAAAAAGATGTATCATGCGGATCAATTGAAGGATCAAGCTTCTATCTTGTCTGCTAAAGTTAGAAGTGCAATGGTTGAATTGTTGAAGAATACAGAAAAATGCATCAACCTCAATCTTCTCAAGCTGTAACTGATGATATTCCAAAGGAATGGAAAGAAAAGAGGAATAGAGTGATTTTAAGAAATAAAGGTTGAAATGGGTTGTGGAGAGCAAAAGTCTGAATTGGTAGGTACCTTAATGAAGAGCTTGATAATGATGAAAATGATGATGACTTTTGATATTCTTGCTTGGTGGAAAAAGAATAGTCATCAATTTCCATCTTATCTGTCATGACTCGTGATATATTAGCTATGCTCATATCAACGTTGCTTCTGAATAGTTTTTAGTACAAGTGGTGTGTTCTTGATGCTTATAGTTTCTTTAACTCCTAAAATAGTGCAAGCACTCATTTGTGCTCAAGATTGGATAAGACAAGGAGCACGTATGGATGATATGGAGAATGAAATTGCTGAAATGGATAAGTTTGACCTAGGTATGCTTTACTTTTTATTTGTATTTATTTTGTTGTTCCATAATATATATGTTTTATTAATTTTTGTTCTAGTCAAATATACTAACCTTATTGTAATGTATTTTTAGATTTGTCAAAGCTTAGTTTGGATGGTGTGATTGACTCATAAGATGTCAAAATCAATTGAAGAAATGGGTAAAATATAATTTAGTTTGCACATTATATATTTGTTAATTGGGTAATCATTTTATTCAAGTTTGAATTTTCTTTTGTTTTGGCAGTGAGCAGTCTTAGCACTGGGCAGTTTGGCACTTGGCAGTGAGATCTTTTAGAGAATTGGAGTTGGAGCATATTTTAAATCATGTTGTTACTTGTTTGACTTTTAATTCTTATGGAATATTATCTTTGTTTTGTAATTTTAAGACCATATTTTGAATTTGGAGTTTGGACTTTGGACAAATGGACTGTGAGAACTAAGCATGTTTTGAGTTTGGACTTTGGACTAATGTAGTTTGTCACTTATTTTAATTGATGGATTGTTAAGAGTAATTTCAGTAATTTGTATTGCAAATTTTGTGATTGACAACTCTAACTAGTAATATTGCTTTAGTGTTAATATTCTTGAGTTCGGACTAATATTTTTATGAATTTACAGGCTGTTAGGGTATTAACTTCGAGTAAAAATAACCGACCAAAACCGACCAAAAAATTTCGATTTTCAGTCTGTTCGGTTATGTTTAGTAGATCGGTTATTCGGTCGGTTATGGGAGCGGTATATATTTTCGGTTTTTTCGGTTATTAACAAAACCGACCGATACTCACCCCTATCACCAGATTATGATTTACAAATAAGAGTATGCAGAGCAGACATTGGCTACATATTTATTAAAACAAAGGTAGATTAAAGGAACCACAACAAAAAGAGACAAGTGTTAGGCAAGATCATATATATCAGGTATGATTTTAGTTTCCTAAATGAGATTCTACTGGCATAATTTAGAAAAATACAACAAGAATCTTATTTACATGCTGTAGTTTTATCAATATGTCAAATGTTATTAGTATTTTTGTAGTGAAAGTAAAGCATATCATGTTAATTACTTAATTACCAAGAAATCAAAATTTCAGGATCTGCTTAAGATAGCTGGGAGGCATGAGATACACTTTTGATGGACCGCAAAATTTACATGCTGGGAAAAATGATATTGCCTTAGATACACTTTTGATGGGCCGCAAAATTTACATGCTGGAAAATGATATTGCCTTGCTCAGGTTTAGCCAGGGGACTTCCGGTAAGGATTGAGCGTAAATAGTTGCATGTAAAAATCGACAAACTAGAATGTTTTTAGGGTTTCAAATAAGAGGATCTAAATACATTCATGTTTGTGAAAAAAAAATGGGAAATTCTAAGTATACAAGTATTAAAACTAGCTAAGTTATTTTTCCTATTTCGATATGAACTCAAGTTCTTCAATCAGAAATAATAAATCTTCAACAATTAAAATTAGAATAAACTAAGAAAATGTTTAAGATTTCAGAAGGTACTTATACTTGTCGGAGAGCAATGGTGTAAAAGAATTGCCATCGATAGCAAAAAAAAAAAAATCGATTTCAAATTTTTTTTGAATTAGGGCAATATATTACGCACTCAACAAAAACACGGAGCACGATGAACCGGCCACATTGCCGTCACGGTGGCATTTGATTGAACTGGCCGCATCGCCAGAGCCCGACACACTCGCTGACGTTGGCTTTTTGATTGAAACGCCACAGACCGCGGGTCGCCCGAACAGTTTGTCCTGGTTTGGACTTCGTTGGATACAGCATGAGTTTTAGAGAGAAGACTCTCGGTACCGCCGCAGGGCGGATCGAAGCCAGGTAAAGTCCTATGTTCCACCAATGAAGGGGTGATCGGGAGTCTCAGGTGTGGTGGCGCGTGCGTGGTGCGGGGACATTGTCGGTGCGCGTGGGTGCGCTTATTTATACACCTTGGAGACCTTCGATGCCGCGTTCTAGTCACTGACGGCAAACGTGTCGTTCTGCGACGCTCTCCGCCGAGTCCTCCCGCGGCGGGGTAATGTGAATCTAACCACATACCACCGCCCACGGGGAATTTTGCGGCCGCGGGGTTAATTCAATCCGCAATTTCCCGAGCTTGTTTATCACAGTGGCCCCGAGTTGGTGCTGCTAATGCAACCGGGCAGCCATCCCATCTATAGCGACCGCTCGCGGCAATTTGCGTTACCTCTCTTTCCAGCCTGCGAGTCTGGCTTTTATACACTCCCTTTTCCGGCATGCCTGTTTCCCGGGATAGGACCGACTGATATCTCCACAAGCCAAGATCCCAATGAAGTTAGTGCCGCTTAATTGAAACTAAAAGTTTTGTTGGTACTAGTAATTTGTATTAAGTTTTACCCCTACTTATGTTATTGTGTTGTTCCCTATTTTCCAAATTCCTAAAAAAAA
>VALG01000568.1:0-20228 GCA_009835305.1 Ipomoea purpurea
CTTGTTGGAAAGAAAGGCACACGGGAATGGTGGGCGAAAAGAGGGGCAGAGTACGGTACTGTTGCGCTACAGGAAAACCCACCACCGGAGTTAGGTTCACAGGACAACCCCACGCTGGAGTATCGGGGCGAATACACCGGATCTGCTCAAAGGGGGAGAACCCCAGCCGCCTACACCGAATATGCTTGGAATCGCAGGGGTTGAATATCCACCTCATGTGGAAGGAAGGTGTTTCTGGATTGATGACGAGATGGGATGATGACGGAGTCACCTACAATACCCTGCTTATTCGAGTTACGGAAGGAAGGAAAAGGCAAAGATTGCCGTCGACCATGCGCAGATCGCTTCATCTGCGTATTCTGGGTAGGACTGTAAAGGTTACTTCCCGTTCCTCCTGCAACGTTTACAAACGGATGTGCAGGACAGAACAAGGTTTCCGAGTTGATTGCCTCTAACCATAACTATTACATTTGCAAAAGTTTGAGTCTCTTTCGGATTACGAAGCAGCTAAATACGGGGCTCCTTGATGGTTCTGACCATTATTTGGGTCATCAGAACTGGAACCTAACTTTGATCAAGAAACAGCAAGATGGATACATCTTGGCCTGGATTTCGCTTTCCTTCTCTCCCGATCGAATATTTTTGACGACGTAAGTCTTGAAAAAGGATTGGGGTTGGGGGGCATCGCGTCCGGTCAAGATAGACTTCACCACTGGCATTAGCAAACCAAAGGGGGGAAAGTTTGCGAGAGTATGGGCGTAGAAATCAATATGTCCAAGCCTCTCGTTGGGTCTAATTTTGGTGATCAATCAAACGGACATGGGCCGATTGGAATATGAAGGTATTCCCAATATGCTCTTAAATGTGGAGTCTATGGACATAGAATGGATATCTTGTGCGCCAAGGGATGCTCCATCGTCAACGGATATTAGAGACGGCTTGGCTCTGCGGTTTAACTCATCTCCGGGGAGAATGTGCAACTTCGGGGGTCCAAAAACCTTAAGGAAAAATACGGGCCTTGGGATGCTGGTTACTCGGGGACCATACAGAAGGAAGCGGATAGGAGGAATTATCCTAGGGAACCCAAACCAACCACCTTTGGCTCATTAATACTTCTGGCCAGACCAATGCAGCAGCTCCGGGGAATTTTCCGGCTGGTGGTGTGGTGACACAATTCCCGTTTCGAGCCTTGCTTACGGACATGGAAGTCACAGAGATTCAAGGATCGGACCAGGTTAACAAACTGCTCCCACCAAGTAGTACATCAACCAACTATTAATCTACCGATTTGAATCAGGAACGCATACCGAGGTGGGCCATCAACGCACGGAACCAAGGCGAGCCAGAGGGGGTCTCCCAAGACCCCAGACCCTTACCCAATTACGCACACCATTACAGCCTACACGAGGAGCGTATAGAGGGAGAGGTGGTAGAGGTCTCCAACCCAACAGAGCTGCTGCCGGGCAAAAACACACTGTAGTTAGAGGACTAGTGGGGGGAAGGAACATCACAACCTATTCGGTTTACCATTGAAGATGACCATCAATATACCCCATTTTAGCAGAATTTGGAAAATACCTTTAAGGAGACACCTCCTGATACAGATTTGACCTCGGCAGACCACAAGCATGAGGTTATGCAAGAAGATGGTTGGTTTTGTTGACCATGTGGTGGCTACAGGGGAGGCTCTCTTGCGTCATTAGACGCGTGTTTGCTTTTCCAATTTCATTCATTATTTTTCATGGAATTGCCAGGGTGCTGCCTCGCCCTCGTTTAGGCGCACCCTTAAGTTTCTTTTACGTTATTCATAAGCCTTCACTGGTTTGCCTATTTGAACCTAAGGTTTCAGGGAGTCAAGCCAATGACATTTGTTCTTCCTTTGGTTTTTCCGATTGGATTAGAGTAGAGGCTGTTTGGGTTATTCGGGGGTATTTGGTTGGTTATTATGGCAAGCTCAATTGATATAGAAATTTGTACACTCACCCGCAATGGTAGTCCAAGGCTTATGTCTGCGGTCTATGGTAGTCCAAAACTGTTCTCCTCAGAAAGAGCCTATTTTCCGACCTGTCTGGTCACCATTTCTTTCCACAAGGCCCTTGGTTAACATTCGGGGATTTTAATTCTGTTACGACTAGCAATGAAGTCAGTAACACGAGCTTTCACTTGCGGCACGATGTTCAAAGTTCAACGACTGGATCTTTTAGAGAAGGATTAGTAGATTTGGGTTTCACAGGCCCTTCATTTACCTGGTCAAGGGGTGTTGATACACCTACTTTCAAGGGCTGCTCGACTAGACCGGTGCTTTGTGTAATGTGGATTGGAGCCTTCAGTTCCCAAATACTACTGTTAATCACCTGCCTAGGATTGGATCAGATCATTCTCCACTCCTCATTTCTATTACCAGTAGTCCTCCGCGGAGGAGTTCTTACAATTTCAAATTTAATTTTGCATGGACAGCGCATCCCTCATTCCAGGAGTGTGTCCGGGCAGCATGGAATAATGAACATGATCTGTTGACAAATACTGCTACAATGGCGCAGGTCCTCCCAGTTTGGAGCAAAAACTCATTTGGTTGTGTTTTCCAAAGGAAAAATAACCTACTGGCTAGATTAGAGGGAGTTCAGAAGAGCCTTGTGTTGGGCGTAAGAACTGATCTTTTGAGACTGGAACGTAGACTTCGCAAGGAACTGGAGGAGACACTTCACCAAGAGGAACTCATCTGGTTCCAACGCTCACGAGAGGAATAGATCGTGTCTGGTGACCGGAACACGCGATTCTACCAATTAGCAACATCCATGAAGAGGAGTCACGTGAACATTCCTTATCTAATTAATGATGATGGACATAGCATCAGTGAGCAAGGGTTGTTAGTAAAACATGTCTATCATTATTATCGGGGACTTTTCTCGGCAGAAGGAGAATCTGTTCTGCAACCATTACCCCATGGCTCATTCCCACCCCCTTACTAATGAGGACTGGTTGGCAGTTAATGCACCTTTTACCCAAGAGGAGATTAAGACAGCCTTATTCGATATGGCTGCTTGTAAGGCTCCCGGTCCGGATGGTTTTACCGTTGGCTTTTATCAGAAGACATGGCCCATCACTGGTGAGAACTTAGTCAGTTTTGTCAAAAAATTCTCTGTTACTGGATGGCTTCCCCCTGGCTGCAATGACACCCTACTTTCCCTCATACCTAAGGTGCCGAATCCGGACCACATCAAACAATTTCGACCCTATTGGCCTCTGTAATGTCGTCTATAAACTCATCACAAAGGTCATGTCAACCCGTCTTAAGGACATTGCGAACAAACTTGTAGGCCCGCATCAGTCAAGTTTCATCCATGGCAGAAACATTACGGATAATGTACTGACGTACCAGGAGATTCTGAATTCCCTGAGAATTATGAAAGGCAGAATAGGGTGGATGGCTGTTAAGATCGACCTCGAAAAGGCGTATGATAGGCTCTCTTGGTCCTTCATTGAGACACTCTCCAGGAGATTGGATTTAATCACTCTTGGGTCAGAAATATCATGCACTGTATCTCCTTTTCTCGCCTTGCGGTTCTTTGGAATGGGCAGCAAACGGAGTGGTTCTCCCCGGAAAGGGGCATTAGACAGGGAGACCCCATATCACCTCTCATTTTTGTGCTTTGCATGGAAAGACTAAGTCATATCGTTATGAACTCAGTTAACTGTGGCCATTGGAAAGGGGTAAGAATCTCTGATCATGCTCCTAATATGTCTCATTTATTTTTTTGCAGACGATCTTGTATTTTTCGGAGAAGCCACGGTCGAACAAGCTTTGGAAATCAAGAGATGTCTAGATGTGTTCTGCTCCTGTTCCGGACAGAAGATTAATTTTTTCCAAGTCATCATTGTTTTTCTCCAAAAATACTGCAATCGAGTGTCAACTTATCATCGCACAAACTTTAGGGATACCTAGGGTCCTTGATATGGGGAAGCACTTTGGGATTGCCCTCTATCCATGGTAGATTAAAAAAGGGTTCTTTCAATGAGATTTTGGAGAAAATTCATACACGTCTGGCAGGCTGGAAAGCCAGGATCCTCTCACTAGCTGGCCGACAGGTCTTAGTCAACACAGTTTTTATCTGCAACACCATATTACACCATGCAGTCTGTAAAGCTCCCTGTGGGATTCATTGATGCCTTAGAGAAATGCATTAGAAGCTTCCTTTGGGGTAGTAAGGAGGTGAGAGGAAATGCCACTTGGTGAGTTGGGAAACTGTGACGAAAAGCAAAGCCAATGGCGGCCTGGGTATTAGAAATCTCAAGCATATGAACACAGCGTTTCTTGCAAAGCTAGCTTGGAAATTCTCCCAGAATGAGAATTGTACTTGGGTCAAGCTCTTCAAGGCTAGATATGGCGCGACTCCATCTGATTGGTCGTCTTGGAAGCTGCGAAACAATAGCTCTAATGCTTGGAAAGGAATTATTCACTCATTACCCATTCTCCAAAGTGGTATTAGATGGCATGTGAGAAATGGCTTTAAAACGCGTTTCTGGCTGGATAAATGGCTGATTGACAGTCCTTAATTGATCATATTTCAGGAGCAATTGCCCCTTCTGCCAGAACCAATTATGTAATAGACTACTGGATTGCAGGCCTTGTTGGGACTGGGAGTTGCTCGACCATCTTCTCCCTCCCAACCTGATGAACAAGCTGTCTACCTTCATTCTCCAGGAGGATTCAAATTTGGATGACCAATTAATCTGGTGCAGAGAACTTAATGGCTGTTTCTCTGTGAAATCTGCCTATGAAATAACAGCAAATGATCCAGAGGGCAATGATGCAGCTAAGTGGAATTCGATATGGAAGTTAAAACTCCCAAATCGCATTTGCTCTTTTATTTGGGCTTGTCAGACATAATAGGATTCTCACAAATCATAACCGCATGAGGCGCAAACTTACAATCAATGACAGTTGTTGGTGCTGCAGCAATGTATCTGAAGATTCCAATCATGTGCTTCGTTTTTGCCCGGCCGCGGAGGAGGTTTGGAGAAGTATCTTGCCCCGCATGCATGAAGAATTGAGACACCTACCCTTAGTGACATGGCTCGATAAAGGTTTAACTGCTGATGATGGGGGTAGACGTCCATCCAGCGATAGCTCTGTGTTTGCTGTTACTCTTTGGTGGCTGTGGAAGTAGCGCAATGAAGCCATCTTTAAAGGTTCAACCGTGCCACTTATGCTCAAAATATCCCATATTAAATCCCAGGTTGAAGGTTTCAACAATGCCTTTTCAAGTTTCAAGAGTTCACTCTCCCCAGCTCCCTCCTCGTTTGTCATGGAAGTTATTGTCTTGGAATAAACCACCCCCAAATTTACCCAAGATAAATGTAAATGGGGCAGTTGCTACCCAGTCTGCCGTAGCTGGCTGTTGGTGGCGTAATCAGAAACTCATCTGGTGCTTGGTTAAATGGATTCATTGCTAAACTAGGATCTTGCACACCCTGGAAGCAGAGGCATGGGCGCTGCTGAAGGGTGCCCAATTTGCGCATTCCCTGGGCTTTAGGAACATGCTATTCGAGAGTGACTCAAGTGCAGCCATAGACTTCCTTCGCAATCCACGACCTTCATCGATTGCTGCTCATAACATCTTGGAAGCCTGCAGGAAGGAACTTGCTTCGTTTGATTTCTGGCTGGTTACGCACATTAACAGAGAGCAAAACATCGTAGCCGATGCCTTAGCCAAAATGGCACTGAGCCATGACTTTGGGCTCTTGTCTCTGACGGATCCCCCAGATGTAATCACCTCAGCCTTGGATCATGATTTCGCTGGACTACCGACTTGGCGTTTTACGAATTGCTAAAATGTAAACTTTGTTGTTTGCTTTCGGGTATCCCCCTTCATTGAAATAAAAAAAAAAAATAATAAAGTGTCATACATATTTTTCTTAACAATTATGCCAACTATACTTAGGATGAGGTTCGAACCCTAAGACCTTATATAAATTAATTAAGAGTATGTTAAGAATAATAAATTAGTAACGGAATATTCCGTTACTAAAGTTTAAACTAACGGGCAATTTTAGGGTTATTTAAGAAAGAAATAATATAAATTAAGAGGGTAAATAAGGAAAATCATTAAAAGATACTAAAATCAAATAATATGAATCATTCATTTTAAGAAACAATTAGTACCACATTTTTTTGTTCCAGTTAAGGGCCTAACATTATTCACTCTTATTAGATTTGTAGATATGTATATATATATATATATATATTATAATATATATATATATATATATATATATATATATATATATATATATATATAGAAGAGCGCTCATATGCGGCGGGGTCTTACCGTGCGGCGGTGCGGTCAAATTCCAGAATACACCAACAGTGTTAACAATATGCACCAACCGTGTAATAAAAACACACCCCAATGAAACGTAATAAAACATCACAAAATACACCACAAACTCACAAAATACACCACAGACTCAAAAAATACACCACCACCCCAATGGTGTATTTCCGAACAGTGTATGGTGTTTTACTCTCACCTAATGGTGTGTGTTTGGTGATGCAGGGCTCTGTTTACTCTGTTTTGTGTGGTGTATTTCCTAACGTTAATGGTGCATATTTGGTGAACTATTGGTGTTGCCGCACCGTAAGAAATAACCGCACCGTAAGACACTGCCGCACCTGAACCCGCCTCATATATATATATATATATATATACTATATATATATATATTATAATATATATATATATATATAATATATTATATATATAATATATATATATATAGTATATATTATATATATATAATTATTATTATTATTATTATTATTATTATTATTATTATTATTATTATTATATAAGGACATTTCAGTCATTGTGTCACTTATTCCCTTTCAATTCCATGCCTTATTACTGCATACCAAACACTATAATTTGAATTCCTACTTTATTCTCACACCTGCATACCAAACACTGTAATTTGAATTCCTACTTTATTCTCACCTTATTCTTTTCCCACCAAATTACAATTCATTTCCCCGTAATTCTTTACTTTCAACCAAACACCCCATAAGTGTTCTCCAGTTTTTTCCAACATAGTACCCCACAGATTTAAAGCAGCCTTTTACTAAGTTAATGGATTCAGTATTTGATAAGATTTTTGAGTAAATACCAGCCAAGGTCCCTCGAATTTGGTGGTTTCACCACCTATAGTCCCTAACTTTCGTAATTACCATCCGTGGTCCTCCGAATTGCGAAATCTGACCAGCTACCATCCTTCCGTTAGTTTCTTCCGTCTAAACCGTCAACAATGAGGATAAATATGTCATTTGCCATATAACATATTCCCAATCACCTCCATAAGCCCATAAACACATTCTTTGTCAAATTTTTGTTCTCAATGCACGAAGCAACAGATATCCCAAACACATGAATGTATATGGGATTGAGAATTTCTCATATATCAAGAAAGTTGTGATATCTCACACAGATATGGTGAAAACTAATAAGAAATTAAGCCAAGTGAAATAGAAACTAAAGAAATTAGCAACCTGGAGGAGGTTTGTTTCCCACCACGAGTAAAAATGGCGAGAAGGGTTCCTAAAGAAATTTTCAACCTGGAGGGTGTGAGCGGTGGCACTGTGGCAGCAAGATTTTGTGCTACCTTGCTTGGAAGCTGGCCGGAGTGGTCTCCTCCAGGCGTAATCTCATCTTCTCGCAGTGGTCTCGTCGCAATAGAACCACCTCCTCGCTCCTCGCGACGTCGCCGGTGAACTCCACTGTCCACCGCCTCCGAGTTCTTCGCCGGCTGCCTGCTCCGCCACCTCACTCGCTCACCGACGAACGGTACCCCTCCTCCTCCTATTACGACCTTATTTTTCTGTCTTCGGATCTGGAAAGTAGAAATTTTGATTTTGATTTTTGATTTCTGATTGCTTGAGCCTTGAGTGTCGAAGAAGAGCAAATTTTTTTTTTTTTTTTTTTATTGCCTTGAGCCCTTGACTTGATTTCTGATTTTATGGTTGATTTGATGATTTCTTGTTTCTACGCTTGCTGGATAATTTGGGCATTTATTCGATTTCCTCTTCGCGGCGCAGGACGCTTCTACTTCTTCCTCTGTTGTGGGCAGTGACATTCTTGGAATCTCACTCGGGAGTTCTTGAGAGCGTGAGAACGGAGTGAAGAACTTCTGGTTGCCGGAATCGGAGCAGCCTATCGCCGCTGAGCACCTCATCGAAGACTCTACAAAACCCGACATCGAACACTACAAATCTACCCAGAATGTCGATCACTTCTTTGATTTTTTTTTTAAATTTTTTTTTTAATATTTTGTTTATGGCAAATGAAAATTTATGTTGTGGGCGATGACACTCTTGGAGTCTCACCTGGGAATTCTGGAGAGAGTGAGAACGGAGGTGAAGAACTTCGAGTCGCCGGATTCATAGCAGCCCATCGTCGCGGAGCACCTCATCGAACCGTCGAAGACTACAAATCTACCCAGAATGTCGATCACTGCATTGATTTTTTTTTTTTTAATTTCTGAATGTTTTGTTTTATGACAAATGACATATTTACCCTCGCTTTTGACGGCTTAGACGGAAGAAACTAACGGAAGGATGGTAGCTGTCAGATTTCGCAACTCGGAGGACCACGGATGGTAATTACGAAAGTTAGGGACTATAGGGTGGTGAAACCACCAAACTCGAGGGACCTTGGCTGGTATTTACTCTAAGATTTTTTATTTTAATAACCCAAAATTTTCAATTTTGCCATAAATATATCAAGTATCAACTACCACTCATTGGTCAAAATTCTCACTAGCACCTTAGGTTCTCAATGAGATTCGAACCCACCTAACCGCTGAAAGCAAGACTAAGAGTCTGTTTGAAATTCTGACAAATAATATTCAGAAGTAAATTTTCAAATTTCTCTGTTTGGGTAATAAAATAAAAACATAAAGTTAAAGAAAATATTCATTTGATCATGAAAAAGTCTCAATTTGACCCTAAAAAAAAATCTTCTTAAATTTTTAGTTATAAGAACATTTTTTATGAATTCTTTTTTTCCCATCTTTCTCTCATTTTATTTGTCATCAAGCTTGTTTCGTATTACTATTACCACCACCACCTATTATTATTATTATTATTATTATTATTTATTATTATTATTATTATTATTAATTATTATTATTATTATTATTATTATTATTATTATTATTATTATTTTATAAGTTTATAACAAATAATATGCTCTTTTTTAGAAAAAAGAACCAAAAAAAAGAAGATATTTTTTTACTTTCCGTCAAAAACCAACAAATTAAAATGTTTTTCATAAGGTGAATCATTTTATAGAAATCAATTTCTAAAAAATAATTTCAAATTTCTAAACGGACTATAAATGTTGATTGGACAACCACTTGTCCGAGTTGCTCCAATGAGACACATTTAGTATAGATTTTATTTACAACTTTTGGTCACTCAACGATTTTTAGGTAGCGTTTGATTTAGTATAATTATTATACACATTATTATATTAATTATAATACATAAATTTACCAGTAATAATATATATTGTATGAAATCTATTTCAAAATCTTTTGTAGATATATTTCAAAATTTGGTGTCACTAAATCTCTCAAACAACATGTCCTTAAGCACATTTTCAAGTACCATTGGTGCACTGAGTAGCTTGATTAAACTCAACATCAATCATAATCTTTTCCATGGATTTATACCTCCTTCTTTCAGTTCTTTAAAAAGCCTTGAAACTTTAGATCTATCTTATAATAATCTCACAGGAAAAATACCCGAATTTCTAGGTAAATTTCAGAACTTGAAGCGGTTGAGTTTATCATTTAACCATTTGGAAGGTGAGATACCTATTTGAAGGCATTGTTAAAACAAGACTGAAGTTGAGCTTGTAACAACCTTTGTGGAGGTATTCCACAATTTGGGTTGCCAACATGCCCAAGATAAGGGGAAAGACACATTTGTCCCGTATTTAAAAGTTGACAATTTAATTTCGAGTGGACTTTTAATTCTGCTGATAATTGTGGCTCTCATTGTGTTTACTTACAAGCAGAAGAACAACCAGCCGTTAACGTTGGATGCAACAACAGAATTCATGCCTAAATCCCATAATTGGTTTTGGAAAATTCAGCACTGTTTACAAAGGCATTCTTGATAGATGGTAGTTTGGGAATTGTTTGGAAATAAAGTGTATAAGCTTAAAGTTAGAGGATCATCCAAGAGCTTTGTGGCGAAATGTGAAGCATTGAGGCAAATTAGGCACCGAAACTTGGTAAAAGTTTTGACCACTTGCTGTAGCATCGACCATGAGGGTAATGACTTCTTGGCCATTTCTTTAGTATATGATCAATGGTAGTATGCACAATCACTCAAAAGACAGGAGAGATATGATTCAAAGAGTTTGAAACTTTTTACAGAGGTTATCACAATTAATGTGGCAAATGATTATCATATAATGGAGACATGTTTAGTACATTGTGATTTGAAGTCAAGCAATATTTTGTTGGATGGAGACTTAATTGCTCACGTGGCTGATTTTGGAATAGCAAAGTTTCTTCCGTCAGAAGTTGCACTTGCATCTTCATCAAACCAAGTGAGTTCATCTATAGGAATTAAAGGGACTTTTGGATATGCAGCTCTAGGTAGACTATTCTCTTTGAAACTTTTAAGAGAGAATCACTTCTAATTAAATATAAAAACTTTAAAAGTAATTTTTTTTTTGTGTGAAAGAATACTAATGCTTGAATTAGGATTTTTTTTAGAGTACGGGATGGGAACTGATCTGTCAACATTTGGTGATATGTATAGCTATGGAATCCTTTTGCTTGAAATGTTTACTAGCTAGTAAAAGTCCTACTAGTGATATCTTCAATAATGGCTTAACTCTTCATAACTATGTTAGAATGAGCATGCATGAGCAAGTCACTGAGATTGTGGGATCCAAAGCTATTCCACAAAGAAGCTAATGCAAACCTAAAAGTCATGTACTTCAAAACCAGATAATAGAATGCCTTTTCTCGATTCTTAAGATTGGAATAACTTGTTCAATGGAATTACCTAGGGACAAAATGAGCATTGGCAATAATGCGGTCAAGGAGTTGCTTTCAATTAAAGACACCCTTGTGGAACGCTTGGATAAAGTAAGGACCATTCCTCGGTGAGGTAATTCATTTGTTACGGTCCTATAAATTAGAGCATTGAAATTTTTTGAAGTGCTCCATCTAAACTAAATATCTAAAGTGATGGTTGGATTGCACATTTATGTTTATATATTATATGCTCACAAGTGTAAGTTTTTGTTCATGCTTATTCAATATTGGCCGATGTCATACTACCATGTGGATCTATGAAAGTTAGAGCAGGATGTATCAAGCAAGCTAGCAGTGGAGTTTGCAACTTCCAACAATCCGATTAGTAGATCGATCAAAGACTGAGATCAAGCAAGGGAGCAGAGTATAGGGATTCATTCATTCCTATTGTTCTTGATTGAGAATTTGATTTAATTTTATTTCGTTTGTGATGTTGGTTAATTTTGATGATTTGAAGATTTTGTTCCTTTCCCTTTTGCAGTTAATTAGTTTGAAAGTTCCTTGCAACTTCTTTTTTCTGCAAATTTCTTTTCTCTTAGATTAGACATTGCTTCTCTGCAGTCTCTGGAGTTTACTGAGAATTGCAATAGAAAAATCACCCAGAATATCCACATGTAAGAACTCAAAGCAAGAAGTAGAAACATATGTGCTATTAGTAAAATGATCATTTTCTGCTAGTAGCATCAACATTTGTCATGTGTTTCAAAGTAATACATATCCATTGACCTCCCTTAGCCAAACCATTAAATATCTGCAACGCATGTTTCCAAACAACTAATAGCTGATAACAACGCATGTATTCCTCATTCATGCTGAGCAATTTTAGCTAGACCTTATTCATTTGATGGATAGGATCCATCACCATAAGTTGTAATCTCACTTCAGCATACCTCTTCATTCAGACCTATCAAAAAAATCTAGCAATAATCATTCTCAAGATGGGTCTTGATTTAGACCAAAAAAAAAAAAAAAAACAGTACATGAACTTCCTGATTATACAAGTTCGCCTCAATCATAAAGTTTTTAGTAAATTGATGTAATTAATCAGTCCCTAGAATCATGTGTTCAGGTAGCAGAATAGTGTGAAAAGATTTTGTTACTTAAGTACATGTGTTCAGGGAGCAGAATAGTTGTGAAAGATTTTCTTACTAAGGAGCTCCTTAAGACTATGTTTGACAAATCTAGTTGAAAAGTTAACTGAAAATGGAAAGGTAGTTGAAAGCTGAAAAGCTAAAAGCTAGAAGTTAAAACTGAAGAGCTGGCTCTTAATAAATTATGGTGGAGAGGTAAATTGGATGAAGCCAGAGGTATCCGGTGGAGTAGATGAGATGATCGTTGCAAACCAAAGGCTGCTGGGGGGATTCCGCAAAATTACTTCACCCTCGCACTTCTGGGGAAACAAGCTTGGCGTTTCATTCACTACCCCGAGTCTTTGGTTTCCAAACTGTTCAAGGCAAGTACTTTCCAAAAATTCCTTCTGTGAAGCCAATTTAGGAGGCAGCCCTGGAAATGTGCCAACCCTCCCAGACTGTTCTTCTTGAGGAAGCAAAGGGCTACTTGGCCATCTTGGCAGAGCTTTCATACTCTCTGCACGTCTCCTACAAGCATTCCTGCTCATGAAAAGTGGATTAAAGCTCCAAGGGGCTGGGTTGAAACTCAACCACTGATGCAGCCTTTTTATCTTAATTAATAATAAAGTTACTGGTTTTCGTTGCATTCTTAGGGACCCAGATGGCAGGTTCGTGGCTGCAAAAACGTCTACCTGGGATGGTTCTCTCTCCAGGTCATGGTGGCCGAAAGCAATGGCCGTCCATGAGGGTGTGAAATGGGCTCATTCCAGAGGCTGCGGGGCTGTTGAAGTGGAATCCGATTCCCAACTAGTCATTCGGGGCTTAACCCAGTCTCTTATTTTGATCTTATTATTCAAGACATTCAAGAATTGGCTTAGGATTATTCTTAATAGGAAAAGATAAAAATAGGTCATTTAACTATTTGAGAGATAACAATTAAGTTATCAAACTCGAAATGCTTCAAATTCATTCATGAACTTGAAAAAAAGTGCAATTAACATTTTTAACAGGTTAACAACAAAGTTTGGGTGCCGTGTGTATATTTTATTATTTTTACTAAACTACTAAGCATTTCTTCTCCCAAAAGGTTGAATCCCCAACCCCAAGGGCTCCCACACTCTGAAGATGTAAAAATCAGGTGAGAGTTCCTATGAGAACACCTGTTTAGGTGAGATCGTGAGCTTGCGCATCAATCTAATAAATTTTAATGGGTAGATCAATCTAGATCAATCGCGTTCGCACACATTTGAATCGCATTCGCACACACTTAATCTAGATCAATCTAGACCATTAATTTATTAGATTGATGCACAAGATTTAATCTCACAATGTCACCTAGACCATCTAGATCAATTGCATTTACACACATTACTCGCGTTCACACACATTTAATCTAATCATTAAAGTTAATTAAATTGATGCACAAGATCTGATCTTACAATCTCACTTTAAACAGGTGTTCTCATATATATATATATATATATATATATATATATATATATATATATATATATAATATATATATTATATATATAATATATATATTATATATACACCATATGGTATATATATTAGATATCATATATATAAATGCATTATATATAATACATACATCGCATGGACTTACTAATTGTATACAAGAATCACTTAAATATTGCTAGTATTCGAAGGGGAAAAAAAAAATACGTCTAACTGGGATATATATATAAATGCATTATATATAATACATACATCGCATGGACTTACTAATTGTATACAAGAATCACTTAAATATTGCTAGTATTCGAAGGGGAAAAAAAAAAATACGTCTAACTGGGAATTAGAGAAATGGAATAATAATTGTTCAGAAATAGTGAGAATTTTAAGAGGTCCTACCGGGAGTTGAACCCAGGTCACTGGATTCAAAGTCCAAAGTGCTAACCACTACACCATAGAACCACTACACTCTGCTATTAATTATTCATTCTATAAATTAATATTTGAATTACAGATTTAAGCTCTGACAAAATGTTCTTGAGTTTGGTTTTGCTATGATGCAAAAAGCTAACTGATGATAAATTCATAAGTAATAAAGCATCACTAATCTTCATGTGCTTTTCTTTTCTCTCACAATAATACTATTTAAATGATACAAATACTCTATTTTTGGTACATCTAAAGTTCAAAATTTCAGCTTTTGACCTTTTTTTTTTTTTTTTCTAAAATAAAAAATTCCAATTTATAATTTATGTTAATAAACTAGAAGGCTTTTCACAATAATGTACAATTCATCAGAGCACTGCAACTATATTTTCCCTTTAATTTCTTTCCCTCTTTTGGTAAATGATGGCTTTGTGTTTCTTACTCCCTTGGTTCTGTCTGACTTATCTTTTCCTTTGAACACAACTTTTACATCATCAATCCTTTTGAAATTTACTATCTTATCTCTTGTCATATGTCTTAAGCAACTACTACTGATGTGTCACACGACTTTTTCTTTGATTACAACTTGTTCTTAAAATTAAGCACTTTTTTAGACACCCAAACTAATATGTATTTTCCTGTTACTTCTCGATCTTTGTCTTCTAGAATGATCCCCCACCACTGCTTTGCGCTTGAGTGATTCTTCTTTCTCACTCACTATAATAATCAAATGGAAAACTAAAATGCCAATTCAGCTCTAGTAAGAGAATAATCTTCTATAGTTGAACATGGGGCTATAGTAATCTTCAATTCTTCACAATTTTGATTGGCCAATTTTCAACTATTCACCGCATTCTACTGTAGAGTAAGGAGATGTGATATCTGCATACGAGTTTGTTGTTCATCAAAGTCTTCTTGAGAATACATTGCAATATGTTAGGCCATATATTGGGTAAAAAAAATAACTAAGTTTTAGGAAAAGAAATTCTAAGCTATACCTGTAGATTAAGAAAGGTTGATTAGTTGAACAATTACACTAATAATTAACACTTGTTAGTCTCTGTAGCAAGTACAAATCTAGAGTGGGAGGGGGGAAGTGAGGGTGGGGGTGGTGAATAGAGTTTAATTTAAACAATTTTTCATACTTTTAAAAATGTTGTTATAATTATTTAGATAACGGCCATTAAAATATAAGTCATTTTATTTGCCTTTCATTTAATCTATTGTTTATGATAAGGAGTTGAAAGGTTGTATGGATTGTTATATAATGGAGTGAAGGCTAATGAAATGAAATACACATATTGTTGTGCTAAATACTTCTTGTTGTTCTTCTTCTAATCTTCACTTTGTCTCTCTTCACGTACATAAACATACATATACATATACATACGTACCTCTGGGTGTATAACTGTGTAACATCACGCTATAACTAACGAGTTGATAGGCCAAATTACAATACGTTATCAGCACGAGTCTCTATTGTAATCTTCGGTGAACGGTATGCCTGGATCTATTACAATACATGTTTTTATATTAGGCAAGCATGTTCATAGGATTCGTATAATACATGGTTTTATATTGCACATGTTCATATGATTTGTATATATGCTTGCAAATTCTTGAATATGGATTTCTGATTTTATTTTGATTTTTTGAATCGGAAGAAAGCATGTGATATATTTGTTTGTGTAAATAGAAGTGATTTTTCGTATATACAATGTATGTACACCATGTTGATAATATATGTTGCACATAAGAAAATTCATATCAAACTGCATATATGTTGTTGCTAAATTTACATAAATATTTTTGTTATATATATATTGTTGCAATATGAGCATGGTATTCGAAAGGTTGCAATGCTTCAAAATGTTTTCATGTTTGAAAATGGAAAATTATGTTTTCCTTGCATGGATCCAAAAGGATATTTTGTTTTCTGCCGAAAGGTTGAATACTCGAAAGGTCATTTTTATGGTATCTTGTGTGTTTTCGAAAGTTAATTTTGTTTTTTCAGCACTTTACCCGTTTCGACTTCATGCTCTTGAAGAGTTTGAGTTTTGCAATCCTAACAGATGTCAAATTCCTTATTTTTGCTATGAACATGTGATATTATGAATGTATATGAGATCATATGATATATGTTTCGTAGATTACGTCTTTCATTGCCAAATGTGAATTTATTGAGCTTGCTTATGAATGAAGCAAATTATGTTAGCTTGGTCTCTTGATATTGAAATATATTCGGCATCTAAAGAATTGAACCAAATTTTTATTTTTTGTTGCTAAGTCACAGAGCACCAATGCCTAGAAGACACAAGCTATCATTTTCATATGTCACAACTTTAACCAAGACCTTAAAATTGAGTATCTGATTGAAAAAGAACCTCTTGAATTAATGGATGTCCCTGAAGGACTATTACGCGACCAGAAGTTCATCAAATGTTCTCTCAGACACATTTTGACTAGTTTAATCTCATGTTTCAATTTTGATATTATAACATGTAAGTTAGTGATTAAACTATAATTCAGCTATATATGGCCAAAAATATTCCGCAAGTGAAACTCTAAACAAGAAGTTTTAGAGAAATATTTAATTGGAAAGACATTGCCAACTTTTCATGCGAGTAATTTTGTACTCAGTAGTAGTACAAGACAACAAATTATGAGAAGCATCCTAAGCTGATTTAGCACCCCTTGTGGCTAAGAAACATAACTAGTTGTTGATGAAGAATCCAAAATGCATATCTAGTTAAGTTTTTCATTGGTGCTTGAAGCACATAATGTTACCAGTTGAGCAACTTTATAAGCGGTTGCGGTCAAAATTATAACCGATGTGGTATGAGTTTCGAGTCAAAATAAGAAACAAAGTGATCAAGATATTCAAGGACGACTAAACTCATCGAGGCCAAAATCACTAGCCAGAAGCATGTTTGCTAACAATGTGGGTTTGAAGGGCATTAATCCCTACGTGCCGCACACCAAAGCATTTGGTCGTCGAAAGAATGCGCCTCATCTTGATGATTCTAGGTAATTTGCCTGAAGTAAATACTGTGATAAATAATGATAATGAAATGATGAGGTATTGATGAAGAAATGATTGGTGTCATGATAATGTTTGAGTAATTCATGAAAAATATAATTTGATAAAAGGTTAGCTCATGCTTGAAGCATGAAACACCCGAGAAGTTAGTTTATGCCTAAATCACCCAAAAAGTTAAATTCATGGCCGCAATAATTATTGCGTAACCGAGTAGTATCACACATCAAATGTGTTTTTGAGTACAAAGTTATTTTTTGGAGGCAAATTATTACCAAAATAAAAAAAAATAAAAATAATACGAAGGCAAAAGAAGAAAAATACCAAAAAATAAAAAAACGTATAAAATTTCATGTCAACAATATTATTACAGATAATCTGTAAAAAGTTCTAGACAACAAAAAAATTATGACTTATGGCTCTAAATATCACTTATTAAAGATCATGGTACGACATGAATAATCAGGAATGGTTCATGGTACGAGATGACTCTTTAGCCAATTATATTTAAATTTTGGCACAAGTGTCAAATAGACCCATCTACTACTGCAAAGTGCTCAATTTCCACACAAATTAAATTAAAGTCTAATTAATCCCACTTACCAGCTAAATTTGTTCAATTAGTTTTTTTTACAGGTTGCTAACAAGTTACCTATATAATTATTAAAAAATAATAAATTAAAATTAAAATTAATTTTATTTTTTTTTTAAAAAAAAGAGAGATTTCAGGCTGTCCGGTGACTGCCCTTTCACAGACTGCCCTGGCTGTCCGGCGAGGACAGCCGGACAGCCACGACTGTCAAACGTGAGGTCCAGATCTGGACCTCACGTTTGACAGCCGGTGGCTGAAATTTCCTTCTTTTTTTTAATAATTTTATTTTTATTTTTATTTTTAATTTTATTTATTTTTTAAATAATAATTAAATAGGTAACCTGTTAGCAACTTGTAAAAAAAGTCAATTGAACAATTTAGTGGGTAAGTGTGGTTAGTTAGACTTTAATTTAGTTCGTGGTGGAAATTAAACACTTTACAGTAGTAGATGAGTCTATTTGACACTTGTGTCTTAAATTTAAATTTTATTGCCCATGAAATTTTTTTTCTAATATATAAATAAAATTCCCACCAATAGTGTATTTCTTGACCTCAATGGTCGGTGAATCGACCCGCATCCACGTAGGTGATTAGCACAATGGAACGTCTATTCAATTGTCTCATAGATCAAGCCATTTCAAAATAGGCACATGGCGTGACCAACTTGGTAAGCCACTAGTGGAACACTATGTCGGCCTTGTCAACAAGATCTCGACACGTGGCGTGACCAACTTGGTAGCCACTAGTGAACACCACGTCGGCCTTGTCAACAAGATCTCGACCACGTGTTCCCTACATATGCGATATAAAAAGTTTACGGTTCTTTGATGTATATAATACCACCTTTTATTTTTATACCTCACCATTTTCTTAGCTTGGTACCCACATTCCATATTGTCTCCTACATAATAATTGCCATCATTATTAGCACTCACTGCGGGTTGCAATGGATAGCACCACTGTGGGTTGCAAATGATTAATGGTTTGGCTAGGAGATCAATGGATTGTATTACTTAGAACACCTATTATGATTTTTTTTTTTTTTTGGGGGTCAGACCATAAAGTGTCCTGAGCAAGTCCAAATTATAGGAGCACTTTAAACACGTACCATACTTAGCTAATCCACCGCGAGGTGTCTTGAGCATGCCCTAATTATAGGAGGCAATTTTAAGCCGTACCATAGTTAGATTAATCTCTGTTTGCACAGGACCAGCCGAATTGAGGGGCAAAGTGCTGGCCATATTAATTTTTTGCCATACTAGAGGGGGTTCGACAGTCCCGACATCTCTTAAGAGATAAAAGTACACAGCTACTCACGCCAACCAAGCTGGTTACCTATTATGAAAAATGTTAATGCTACTAGCATAGTTTCTAGAAAATGAATCATTTTCCTTTTCTTAATTAATAGCACATATGTTTCTACTTCATGCTTTGAGTTTTTACATGTGGATATTCTGAGTGTTTTTCTATTGGCAATTATCAGTAAACTCCAGAGAGTGTAGAGAAACATTATCTAAACTAAGGGAGAAAGAAAATTTGCAGGAAAAAGAAGTTACAATGAACTCGCTAAGTAATTAACTGCAAAGGGAAAGGAGCAAAATCTTCAAAACATCAAAATTACCAAAACATCACAAACGAAATAAATCAAAATCAAATTCTCAATCAAGTACAACTGCAATGAATTGAATCAATCTCCATAATTTGCTCCCTTACGCGATCTCAGTCTGGTCTGCTGATTGGATTGTTGACGTTGCAAACTCCGCTGCTACCTTACTTGATACAACCTGCTCTAACTTTGTATAGATCGACATGGTAGTATGACATCGTCCAATATTGAATATGGCATGAAACAAAAACATTACAGTAATAAATAAGTACTAAATTACCTATAGACGAAAAATTTTTAATGCTCTAATTTTAAGTACCGTCCAAATGAAATATAATCTCACGAGGAATGGTGCAATGTCTCCAAGTTCCCAAAGGGGCTGTTCTTCGTGATGAACTGTACTCCTTGACCGGCATTGCAATGCTCATTCTGTGCTGGGTAACTCACATGGAACAGGCTATTCAATCTTAAAAATTGATACAAGGCTTCTATTATATCGGTTCTCAAGTACAAGACTTTTAGGTGTTGCGATAAGCTTCGTTGTGGATAGCTTTGGTCCCACAATCCTCAGTGACTTTCTCCAGGCTGCTCATTCCCTAACATAGTTACGTGAGAGTTAACATTATTGAAGATATTCGACCTAGTAGCGACTTTTATTGGTAAATATCTCTAGCAAGCAACGGATTCCATAACTCCATTAATAAATCCCACAATGTTGATAGAGTCACATCTCGCCATCCAGGTATTCTGAACAAGTCAAATTCAAGCATTGAGTATCCTCTCTCTCACAAAAGATCACTCTAAAAAGCTTTTATGTTTTGAATAGAATGTGATTCAATAATAAAAGTTTCATGGGAGAAAGCCTACCTGGAGCTGCATATCCAAAAGTTCCTTTAATTTCCAGTACGTGGA
>VALG01000571.1:0-29901 GCA_009835305.1 Ipomoea purpurea
TTAGAGATTTAAAAAAAACTAGTCTTCTTATTCTCCTAAATATAAGTCGTTTCGTTTTCATATATAGATAGTTATTGTTTCGATAGCAGTTGCAGATTCAATTATGAAACCAAAGTGAGTGATCATCTGTTCATCAGACTTAAGAATCGACATGATGTTCGAAGAATGGAGATGCTTATAGTTGCTATGAAAATGATGGTTGGCACGGTGCAATTTTTTATAAATCATTGGATTTTATGTGGATGAAGATGATTCACGGGCTGCACTTTGGTGGGCAATTGAAGCTGGACTGTCTCGAAAAACACATAGCATTCATTAAACAAAAACGCTTAGATTTTCTAGGAGAGAAGGAAATTTTTTTTTTAATCTCAAATGCCCTTTGGTTTGCTTTGCAATACACCTTAGGTCAATCAGGTAAAATGTCATAGTCCGGGGGGACAAATTAAGTAATTTGGCATACGGTCTGGTGGAGGACCAAATTTGTGAAAATCCTCATAGTGAGTGACCAATCAGTATTTAAACTTGGGTTATTAAAACCTTTACAGTCAGGGATAAAAAAAATTACCAAAGCGAACAAGTAGAAAGAAGTGGGATTAGTTCAAAGCTTGGTAGATTTTCAGTGGTATATGTCAAAGTGGCAGTTCATTGTGCGCCCGGCATTTGTGCCCTGCCGCTAAACCATTATGTCACCGTGTTCTAAATCACCTCCCATGCTCTGTCAGGTTTGAGGTGTGTTGAGCTTTAGAGGATGGGATTCAATTTTGCGAGAGATAAGAAGTGGAAATTACAGGAACTACTTCTTTTTTCATTATAAGATTAGTCTCTTAAGTTAAAATACCTAATGTATAAAAGAAAAAAAAAAGAAAAAAAGAAAAAGAGACGAATGGGAGTGTTCAAGGGGGTGAGGGGGATCTATGTGGGTGTGGGGGTTTTGTTGTGGATTCCAACCAAGATCAGGATGTTCAGTATATCAGAATAGCTTGTTGACAGCCATTCTTTATTGGAGTCGTCCTGCTACATTTTGTCATGTCTCCTCGGAAAATATTATGTGTATTCACTCTATACTCTAAACTTGTTTCTACATAAAAATTTGATGTAACACTTATATTAGAATTTATATGAAAAAATAATTATCAGACCTCTATCACATCAAAAAATAATATTAAAAAGTAAATTTAGGAGTACATGTAATAGAATCCCTTAAATATTTGTTCAATTCGTATCATTATTGTTGTACCTCGTTACAGCTAACAAGTAGCAAGCTTAATATAAATAAGTTTATAATATCAACATAAGTTTGATATTATCGCTACAGACAGTATTGATTATCATGATCAACACAAACAAATTAAATGAGAGATATAGTTAACTATAATATAATAGTATAAGTAGTACAAACAAGTAGGTACTGAGATTCCGACGGTTTCGATCCTTTATTACACAAACCTTAACCAAAATCTTATTGGTTCCAATTCCCAAAATCACGAACGATTCAATTCGATTCTGGTTGTACGTGACGATTCTATTCGACCGTGGTGACCCCAAATTGGCCTCCATTATCCCTTGCCGGCATGTTTTGTTGTTGGTGATGTGGCAAAGGGATTTGGTTAACCTAACAAGACTGCAACGTAACTGATATTGTTAATCATATATATCATATCTGGTTCGCCTGACAGGACGGATCATCGGAGGACTCGACTTTAATCTCTGACGTTTCTCCATGTCCACTTTGCATCAATAATCCTCCCTTAATTACCTTAATCATATGATGTGTCAACATTCGACAGGAACAAAAATTGTCCCACTTAATTGATTTAAAGTCTTTTAGCCTCAATTAATTAATCTTGTGAAGGAGAGCCATCAACGTGGACCAAAGCTGTTGTTATTATTGTAATCCCAAAACCAACATGCGTGGTCGTGCCCTAAATGCTCATATTTCTTGTCCAATACCATTCTTTATTTCATGAGATTGATGCATAAAATCCATTCTAGGCCATACCATCAAGTGTCTGTAATTTTTGTTCCGAACAGTAAAAAAACTCGTAATCACTACTGAAGATTGAGTACTGAATAAAAATATTATTTTCATATTTTACTCGTGTGTAATAGCCGTAAACAATACAGAAGAGATAAAACTGCGCTCATGAAGGTGAAATCCCTTCACCCCACATTCCGACTAATTCAGCCACCCATTAAATGAGAGGACTATTAACTGAACTGTTTGTAACATTTTCTCTTTCTTATTTAGAACTAACTGAACTATCCTTGTTGCATTGTTTTATGTTTTTCATGCTACATAGGATGATAGCGATGTCCACCTTAACACACTATTACCCCCATCCACTCGACCCACACCCAAGAAAAGCAGGACAATTTATGTACGTGAGAGTCTTACAACACGTACCGTGCAAAGAAAATGGCGATTGATTGAAGATCAATAATGTTGAGTCTCTATAAAAGGCCCAGGGATTGAGCCAGGCAGAGCTTTCTGCGGGCTCTTCAGCAGTGGTTGAACCACTGAACGTTGCATTATTGATCAACCAGATGGGATGGGCCCAGCGCCCAAATCCAGACAGATACATCGTATATTTTGGTCTCTGAATCTCTGTTAGTTTAGGTATCAGATTTACTCTTGAGAATGCAGCAAAGTTAAAGAAAATGGTAATCTTTAGGAGAAATCAATCAAGATTGGTGTTTTTGTGGACGAAAATGCACATGGAAACTTCCACTTTTTTGGCGCCTTCATCATCTCATCCCTTTATACAAAACCTCCTGCATTTACAACCACACACTTATACATCTGTTTCAAGCTAGTTAACCCTAATTTTTCTACATATTACTCATTGTACCCTTCCTCTTCTGCATCTGACATTCAGGTTCTACATGTGTGTGTAGATAATAGATTCTTTGGTGCAATGCCTATTATGGGAATTTCACTAGGGTGGTGATTGATTGCAAAGTTTGATGATAATAATGCAGTTATTGGCTGATCAGATATTGAAGATAGGTAGGGTTGTGCATTATTGAGACAAGAAGAGGAAGACTGTGGAAAAAAAAAAGTGGGTACTAATTGTTAGGGGACAAGATTGTAGCTTTGCTTTTGCTGCACAAGAAGCATAGCTAGAGGGAATTTTTTTTTTGCTTTGGAAGTTGCTTATTTAACTCATCATCATCTTCAGTGTGATGAGCACATTTCAGGGCTCAGAGTTCTCTGATCATTGCCATGGTGGATCTTGATCAAGAGGGTATTGTTAATAACCTGTCTATCAAAAAGAAGGAGCTTCTTTCCACTGCCATGAAGAGGACCACAGAATGGTATGCCCAGTTGTTTTTATCAAGATTCTTCTTTTATTGGAACTGTTTGGTTTGTGGATATGTTTTTATGCCCTGAACTCCTGACAGGATCTTTTCCAGGAAATCCCTAGCGACGTTACGATTCATGCTGGAGGGACATCCTTTTCACTCCACAAGGTTGGACTGGAACCTCCTCTTATGACTTATGACATGTTTTTGTTCAGTTCTTGATTCTGTTTACCTGTTTCTTGAATTCTTGTTTTCGGACTGAAATGTTTCGACAATGACCTTTGTTTTCTGGTTTCACACGCACAATACACACAGTTCCCTTTAGTGTCAAAGTGTGGGTACATAAGGAAATTGGTGTCTGAATCGAGTGATGCTGATCTTTCTATAGTTGAAATCCCTGATATTCCGGTGGGGCAGAGGCGTTTGAGCTTGCTGCGAAATTTTGTTATGGGATTAATTTCGAGAATAAGCACGGAGAACATTGGCATGCTTAGATGCACGGCAGAGTATCTGGAGATGACTGAGGACTACGCGGTTGGGAACTTGGTGGGGAGGACGGAGGCCTACTTAAACGAAGTGGCACTCAACAGCCTTGCAGGGGCGGTTTCCATTTTGCATTCGTCGGAGAGTCTTCTCCAATGGCGGAGAGGTGAAACTGGTGAGCCGATGCATTGATCAAATAGCGTATATAGCCTGCAAAGATAGCCAATTCTGCTCATCTGTGGTGGTGGAGGGTGGTGGGACTAATGGTTTAAACTCCTCCCCGACGCTTCCAAGCACAAAGCCTATAGTTGATTGGTGGGCTGAGGATATGACTGTGCTTGAATTGATTTTTCCAACGGGTTCTGATTGCAATGATGGCGAGGGGATTCAAGCAGTATGGACTTGGACGATCCTCATGCTTTACGCCCAGAAATCTCTTCGAGGTTTGGAAATCTTTGGAAAGGGGAGGAAAAAAATCGAACCGAGACAAGAACACGAGAAGAGGGTCGTTTTGAAACGATTGTTAGCCTTCTGCCAAGGGAGAAGAACACCCTATCGGTTAGCTTCCTGTCAATGCTCCTAAGAGCAGCAATATATCTGGAAACAACCGTTGCTTGCAGGCTTGACTTGGAGAAGAGACTCGGTTTGCAACTTGGGCGGCTGTTTTAGACGATTTGTTAATCCCTCGTATTCTTTCACTGGGGACACGTTATTCGATGTTCAAACTGTGCAGCGGATTATGATGAACTACCTGGAGTATCAACTCGAGGGAAATGGAAATCGAGATAATGAAGAATATGTAGCTCCCTCGCCTAGTGATATGGAGCGTTGTGGGGAGGCTAATGGAGACTTATCTTGCTGAAATAGCTTCAGATCGTAATCTATCTGTCTCCAAGTTCATTAATATCGCTGAACTCATCCCCGAGCAATCAAGAATCACAGAAGATGGGATGTACCGTTCCATTGACATTTACTTGAAGGTATGCACATTCACTTTGCACAAGTTTTGTTAGTCTTTACTTCTTCGATTACTCAAATATCGTTATGCACACAATTTGAAGGCACACCCTGCTTTAAGTGATATGGAGAGAAAGAAAGTGTGCAGCGTTATGGACTGTCAAAAGCTCTCTCGTGAAGCTTGTGCTCATGCTGCCCAGAATGACCGCCTCCCAGTTCAGACCGTCGTTCAAGTGCTTTATTACGAGCAGCAACGCCTTCGAGAGGTGATGAATGGCGGCGGTGAATCTCCCGCTCTTCCCTCCAAACTGCGGCTCAGTTCTCCACTGACATCCAGCCCGTCGTTCCAGACGAGCTCTCAAGTCTGCGAAGAGAAAACCAGGATCTGAAACTGGAGCTCGTGAAGATGAAAATGAGGTTGAGAGAAATCGAGAAGTCTTCAGATAAATCGGCTACCAGCAGTCCCTTAGGCATCACTCTTGCATCTGCTGACAAACCTCCTCTTCCCCGAAGATCATTCATGAGCTCCGTTTCCAGAAGCTTGGCAAACTTTATCCATTTGCTCGCGCTGATGGACTCATACCTGGCAAAGGCAGAAACAAACCAAGTAAAAATCGGCGCCACTCCATTTCATAAGCACTTGTTTTTTTCTTAGTGATGCATACTGGGATCAAGGTTACTGCTTTATTTTGATGCTTAGGAAAGAGGATTCTCTGCCAGACAACCTATGTTGCTTGTCCTCTTTTCCTGTGTGATAAAACTGTAAATTATATTTTGTCTCTGTGCATTGATTGATGAATACAATTCAACCAGTAGTAGCTGATGATAAGTTTCTCTGTATATCCCTACCCAAAGACTTGTAATATTAGAGATGGCATATTACTAAGACCAAAAATATAAAGAAACAATCTTTTTTTGAAGGGCTTTCTCATATTCTCATATTCCATACCTGTTTGGCTGTTTCATAGCAGCAGAAATTTACTTTTTTTTTTTTTGGGCATATATTAAGGGATGACCACGGTTCCGGTTGCGGAAATGGACGAACCGGAACTGAAACCTTATATAAAGGTTTCAGTTCGGTTCGAACCGGATATAAAGGTTTCATTCTTGGATAAAAAGCATTGACTCAAAAAATTTTAAAATATCCAGACAGCCTAGCACTGTCTGGGATCAAGCCAATCCTTTATGCAAATAATGATAATAATACAGAAGCTGATGCTGTCCAAATAATAGATTTGGCACAGAATTTCTGTATAAAAGCTGGATATCTGATCTATATTTATATATAAACAAGATAATCTTGTTAGAGTGGGTGCATAAGAGCAATCTGGGTATATTGGAAAACAAAATTATTGCTGAGCAGCTCATATTAGGTTCAAATTGGGAATCTAATGTACATTTGGTGGCAGACAAAAACGAGGTTTTCTAATGGCTTAATGTTCCATGTGGTAGGTGAGAATTGAAATGAAGAACGTTAATTAAAGCAGAACGTGAAAGGTGGTCGAATGGCCTAATCCTATGTTCTTAAACTAAACCCAGAAACTAACCATTTTTTTTTTTAATAAACAAATGTTTGCTGAGATCAGATTCCTCCCAAGTTGTCTGTGAGTTATGGCATGTTCTCACAAATCTTTAATTACTTGGAGATTACATTAAATAATCTGTCGATTAAGTCGAATACAATGAACCTTAATTGTAATTGACGTTGGAGATTCCCTTCTGCCATCACTGTTCATCATGCTCCTTGGAGCTGGACATAGCTGGAAAAATCTTTCAAGATTTTTTTTTTTTTAATTGATCAAACCGGCTCAAACGAAGAAGGCCAATTGTTCGTTCCCGTTGGGAGTCGAACTTATAACTTTGTGATTACCAAGTCAATCGTCTAATCAACTTGGCTGGATCGAAGTTGCCCTCAAGATTGAATTTTTCTTAGATGATTACAAGAACTAAGATAGAATCTTGGACAGAAGTATGTTCTTGGGTATAATCACCATTACCCAGAGATTAATGTGATTTGGAGTCCTCTAATGTGGGAAAGTTTTGAGATTCCCAGAAAACATTGTTCCTGGTCTGTCTGTCTGTCTATCTGTCTAGGAACTGGAATCTAAGACAGCCATGTTTGAAGAAGATGAAAGGCAACAGCACCACAATTAACATCAATCACAGAATTAGTACTCTAACATGTTATGATAAGATCAAGTCATGTTTAGGCTCAAAGCCTGGAAAAGCCATGGAGGGTTGTTCAATCTATCCTGCCTAAACTGCAGCTCTTCGACGTTCGAACTCTTCTGTCCTTGAAGAAAACTCTGGTTTAAGGCTGCTGGCAATTCAATCCCCCATTTTAAGTCCTCTCTGGAGCTCTCCTTCCCATGGCTATCTGTGGAAGAAGAGAAGCTGGGAGCAGAATCTGAAGGCTCGAATGCCGCCTTTCTCCTCCTCCGGTTGTAGCACGATGGACCTAACGTTAGCTCCAGCTCGCTCTCGTCTTCAATCCCGCCTTCATCTGCTGCAGGCCTTTCCAAGTCCAGAATCTGCCTAGTCGTCTTGTGATCAGAATCCTGGGTAAGATTATGGGCATTCTTCAACTCCCTTTCTTGAGTTTCTTGCCTCTTCTGTACTGCAATGTTCTTCATCAGTATCTTCTGGATTTGGTACAGCCGATGAAGCTCATAAACCTAAACACAAAAGGAATCCAACATATATATTAATATAATTCTTGTAAACTCAACCTTAGAATCTTATTATCATGAGCAGAGACTAAAACAAACCAAACTGTCTTTAGTCTTTACCTGCTCTCTGAATGTTTCTTCATGCTTTAACATGGCCATCTTCATGTACTCCTTTTCGTATTGATTAAGAATCTTCTCCATTTCTGTCTGATCTTTTGTCACTTCAAACCTCAAACTAATGCTGCTTATAACTAACAACTCACCCCAGTACACCTTTACTGCAAAAACCATGAAAATTTAAGGAAAAAAATTCCAGAAGAAAAGAAAGCACCCTTCAAATTCTAGATGTTCACAAGACCAAATTAAACAAGATTTGAGCATCAAAAACACCAGAAAATTACTGTCTTTCAAGACTTAGCTCATCATCATATCATATGATGATCATAATATAATCAGATAGATATCACAGGCTGCAAGCTAAGATTATCATTTTCTGGAAGAAAATAAGTTGATGTTCTTGAATAAATCAATCAATCAAGTGCAGAAAGATGAAGAATTGAAGGTTCTTACCAGTTAAGAGAGATGAGTAGTGAGTCACATGGAGAAGGGACAAAAGAGGAGATACAATCAAGTGGATGGGGTAGTAGCAGTTTGCTTCATCCTCACATTCCCTCACTATATACTGCTCACACACCACCCCCAGACAAAATAACAATAAAAAAACATTATTAACAATAATTAATCCGAATAACAAATACTATATTATTATATTGGTTCTAGCTAGCTGCAGAAGAAGAATTTAAGATTCTGTTTTACACACAGAAATCAAAGCAATTGTTGCTTCTGTTGTGTTAGAACAGAAGAGAAGAGAAGATGATCTTGAAGATGAAGAGGCCCGGACAGCATGCCAAACAAATCCCAGTCTCTTAGCCAATCTGATTCTAGTTTTGTGAAAGAGATGCTCCCCAGACAACTCCAGCACTGCACACAGTACACAATATATTAATTTATTAAATACCCATTTCATCATATATATATAATATTATATATACATTTCTAATTAGCCGAGAACCAACCTGAACCTGCGAACTTGTGAAGAATTGCACCTCAATTACTATATAATTACACTGTCACAGTTCTAGACATGCTAGAAGACCTTGCGGTGTAATTGTATCCAGGTATAGTACAATCTTTCATAAGTTTACAGTTCGCATGTTAAGATTGATTCTCACGCTATATATATATATATATATATATATAAATAACGTGGATTGCAAGGTCATTCTTGGGTAGGGGAACCATTGATGAAGAATAACAGCTAGGCCTGCCTAACTGAATCACGTGCATACAAGAATTCTAAAGACTACCTTAGCTTGTGCACAGTTGTCTGAATATGTGACACTGTTTTTGTTTCTGATATGCTTCTCTATATACCCACAATTCGATCAAGATTCAATTTTTTTTTTTTTTTTTAAATGATGGGCGACACATTCTGATCTGGTATGTATTACGTGTATGGACAGGAAAGGATGGAGTATGAAGGAGGACTTTGGAAGAACTTAATCTTATACACCCATCATAATGTGTTTAGCTTACTTCAAGTAAAGTTCCAATTTAACCAAATTGGTCAAATAATTGGTTAAATATTTCATAAAGTTTCAAAGTCAACTTTATATGGAAGTTGTATATTAACCTTCTTGATTTAAATCAGATGTAGATATTAGTACAATATATTAAAATGAAAAAATATAAGATTATTTACTAGTTTCAATTTTTGTTTTTTTTTTTAATTCGACCAAAATTTACCTATTTTAATCTAGTGGACCTATATAAAATCTCGATTCTTGATAGTTTTTTAATAGTATAGAAAATATACTATTTGGAAGTATAAAAATATATATATATAACATTGGTGGTGGGTGGAGTCAAAGTGGAATGACCTGGACCCGCCAACAATTAGATCTTGGTCGTATGTTCTGTAGGTTTAGTCTGAATAGTCAAAAAAAAATTAAGGAATTATATTTATCGGAATAACATCAACATAATTATCAGATATAATATAGTTGTAAATTCGTTGGATCTCAATCCTTATTTTTCAAATTACGTCTGTAATCACTATTCAAATATATGTTCTGGATGGACCCAATTATGATTTCGATCCATAATAGATAAAATTCATATAGATAAATAAGGCTATTATTTTTCTCTTAAAAGGTTGAAATCCCAACTTTGGGACCCTCTGACCCAACAGAGTTGATTCCGACCCATCACAGACAAGATTCATCATGGATAATTAAGGCTATTATTCTTCTCTCAAAGGTTGAAATCTCAATTCTGAGATCCCTGACCCAACGGAATATTTAGGAGGATGAACACTAACTGAGTTGTCGTTTACGGCAAAAGTTTTTATTTTTAATTTAAATACAAAAAAAAATAAAGAAACATGGGTGACGATAAATATTTTTTTAAATAAAAACTAGAATGAAAATCCAGGAAAAAAAAAACAGAGAATTGAAGGTGACCTAAATGACTTTTTGTTTTATTTTTTTCCTTCATTTGATTAGAGACATAAATAGTAATTTATATTTCATATATAAATGTTTACAATAATAAATACAAACACCATTGTTTGAGTTGGCAAAAATAATTAATTTACTTCACTTAAAATCTTTCAAGTTTGATATTTTCGCCAGCATTCTATTCTTGGACTTTCTGAGGAGATCTAATGTTGATAAAAAGAGGAAAAAAATCCATATCACGGAGATGTTAAAGTAAGTGTTGGATCCTTGCTAAAAGTGGTTGGATAAAAGGATGAGAGATACCTAAAAGAACTGATATATAAACCTCTAGCTTTTGTCTTTGTTATGTTTTTGCTGCAGTACCTTATATTAGGAGCACAAAAACATATAATTTGGAAGGGGAAATTTAATGAAGAGAGATACATATATAGTACATACAATGTATCAGACCGTCAGACCATTATATTATTAAAGAAAAAAACATGGTCCTGAAAAAGTGGTTGAATATGATCAGATTAACATGAAATATCTTCAGTATTTTGAGAATAGTCAACATTCGTATGCCTTTATTGATAATTACCTTACACTATGACTTATAATCTCTCAACAGGAATTGTTAAAAATATCCGAGAAAGAAATTACAAGTTATAATACAACAAAATGCCCTCGTATAGGACTATGTGAAATGAAGCCGTGACTAATTATCTCTATAATTCTTCTCATTTCTCGCTCTAGACAGCCAACATCATTCAGGATTATTGAGGTAGACAATATTTACTAAAATATAGATACGAAGAATTCCTTTCTATTCTCGCTATGTTTACATGCTCAATTTAGTCCCAGATGACATCTTCTTGTCTCTTAAAAGTTACTCATACTCATTTATGTCCCTTATATTAGATCCTTTAGATGAGAATTGGTACTCCTTATGAGGCTATAGATATTTAATTCGGAGGAAGAGATAGAATGTAGGCAGGCGCAATTCAATAATTTTAAATATTGGCATATCTTTAACTCATGACCTGCGAACATGTGCGAAATTCTTTTTTTTTTTTTTACGAATTACTCCCAATTAAGCTGTACTAATAAACCCCAACTTGAGATAATCAAAATTCTTGTTACGCAAAAGCGCCAATAACGGGAGTACTTCTGTGGTGTAATTCGTACAAGAAAGAGGATTTCGCACTTCCAAGTTGAAAGTAAGAGAGATCAATATTTAGTACATACTACAGACATAATATTAAAACCGAATCAATACCTTTTATTAACGACAGTTTAGTTGATAATATAAATAGAATTTGCGATGTGACTCAAAATCAATGCAGCGACTACACAAAGTCTGGGACCGATCATACAAGAGTACTCTCCAGACAGATAGATAGCTATTATGCAAACTAATATAATTGAGAAAAACACGCTATAGTTCGAGAGACGATTTTGGTATATAATCATCCATTGAATTTTATCTAAAGTAATATCCTTGTTTATACATACTATTTTAACCAGCTAATTATAATTAACAAAAAGTTCAATTCATCAATCGAGATCCACTAATCTCAACAAACTATTACATCTCTAAACCTATTACGTAATCTCATGAGAACCGACATTATCATATATAAAGACAGCATTATACAACTGCGATAACCTCCTGAGCATATACCATTACATAGCATATTCATGCGCGCTCATATCTGTAAACATTTCATATCCACATAACAGACCAAGATAGTAAAAATAATAATCGGTCTGTGACTCCTTATACATATAATACATAGGAACGAAAAAAATAGAAATAACCAGATTAAAATTAAACATAACAAATACTAAATGTGAAATACATAAGATACGGTTTACTATGCGGTAGATACCTTTGTGCTGCGTCAACTAGTAAGTATAAAAAACGATTACTATACACTATAAAACATATACAACATAATCAGTTATGATATGACTATTAACAGTTATCGAACTCCATATGAAAGAACAAAAATATAATAAATAAAAAAAGGGTATACACGAGCATATCCAATCCAAAAGCAAAAAAGAATACATACAATAAGAGAGTATATGTGTATGTATAGTGGGGGATGGGGGTGGGGGGCATATGATTTGATATATGTATAATGTAGAATGTATAATGTATAATGTAATAATGATGTACATGGGTACAATATAAATAAAAAAAAACCAATAATAGTATGGGAGAAATAAATGTATAAAGATGGGGTTAGAATGGGACAGTAAAGCACGCGTTGCCGGTGCAGGGAGGTGCACAAATATGGGGTGGTGGGTCCCTCCTTTGGGTTTCCTCAAAAGCCTGACCCACCCTCGCGTGCTGCATGCTCTCCTCATCTTCTTTGCCTTGCTCATCTTTTTAAACTAACAACATTTATTTATGAGAAAATAACACTTTTTTCAATGAATTATATACTTATATCCCCTTTTTTTCCTAAATTATTTATTATTATATTTATCTCTCAATTATTTATAAATGATGAAATATAATGATACACAATATAATTTTGATACACAACTCAATTAGTTAACTAACATATAATGTTTTTTCGGAGCAGTAGTTTAGGTGTGCTGAATTCCACCAAGAAAAATAGGTAATACAGGTATATATCAAATTCGTCTCATCATGCATACACCAGTGTACACAAACATAACTTTTGTGCCCAACTTAATTAGTTGAACGAATTCAAAGTAAAGTTGACAAGACATGCAACTTATCCAACAACCCGAATATACATACTCAAAACCTACCACCAAATATTTAGTGCAAAACTTAAGTGAATTGAAGATCCTCAGATTCGGATGCAACCTTAGACAACCCATAATGCATAGGACATACATAGTACATACATTGTTTAATGTGTTTTTACTTGTTAGTAGTAGGCTGCGCATCCAATTTAAGGTGAGCCACCCACCTGAACAGGACGACCTTAGATGCTATATATATATTCTCTTCCACACTCATAAACTCATTAATTCAAACCACGATTAAAAACACTATATCCTTGTCGGTGCATAATTAACAAAATAACTAATTAGCTAATTACAAATTAAATTTATTTCATTTTAGTTATAAAAAAAAGGGGAGGAATATAAATATAAAATGAAATAGAATTAATGTGGTGAGGACAGTGTTGCATGCATGAGATATAAAACAAAGAACAGTAAGTAGTACAGTACAAGGTTTTTTCATTTTCTTTGTGATTTGGTGTTCCCATTGTTAGAGCATCATCATATACTGTGTCGAATATTTCTGGAATAGATTCTAAAGTGGTGAATCTGCAGCCACAAATTTTTTCATCCCTCATCTCTTCCCCAAGAAGGTGCTGTCAAAAGTGGCATCATATCTTCCCCTTTTATGAGTACTGTTTTTCCCAGTTTCTCTTTGCCTTTGCTCTCTTTCTGAATCTTTTCTTTGCTTGTGTTTATTTTCTTAAGATAAGACTAGATTAAAATTAATGTTAAGTTTAGTTTTTGATGGGCTGAAGTTGAAGGTGATATCATATATTTATGTTTGTTGTTAATTTGTGACGTGATCATATTAAAACAAATTAGGAGTGAATGATAATCATAACAGCATATGGTGATCTGGATCTGAGGAACAATTATTGTGTCGCGGGCATTGAAACGGAGTTTAAGTTAAACATAATTTATTAATTAGGATCCTTAATGTGTTTTTTTTGGATGAGATTATTGAATGTGAGCAACAAATAAAATAGCAAAGCAAGAAGGTTGGGTGCTGAAGTCCAGGGACAGAGAATGAGAGTTCAACGGGTGGTATATATGAAACTAAATGAATGGGAGCTAAACACCGCCCTAATCATTTACAAATTAGTTTAAAGTTGAATGAATTAAATTTAAGGATCTTCTCGGATAGCGACAACAATGATGAACACCATGGTTTTTCCCGAAATCTGTGAACTAGTGCAACTGTACCCAAAAGTACCAATAATTGAAATAAAACTGCGTTTACAGTACATGCAGTTAATTAATTTTATTTGTTTGGCATTTTTAAAATAAGAAATGAAATTTTTAAGTTACCAATATAATATATTGGATTTTAGTGGAAAAAGTTCACAAAACTTTTATGCTATTTGAATAAAATTTGTATTATAAACACATTCTAGTCGATAAGATCACAATGTGATAAAGGTTAAATTATTCATGAAACTCATAGTTATCTGTGATACATATTTAATTATTAAGAGAAAAATGATGAATTATAGTTCGTTAATTATCCGGTCCGCATAAAGTTACTCGCTCCATGGAATATAATTAAACATAAAAAACCAAGGGATAGCGGTAGGGTGAGAGGATGCATGGCATGAGCTCAGAAATATTGGGATAAAAGTAAAAGCACGAGTACACTTGATGAGACTCTCCTTTTCGCGCAAGTACACATGAATATTGTTAACTTCTTTCTGCTTATTGCTTCTACATCGAGGCTCTAATGCTTAAACCTAAACTTGTTACCGCTGGCCTCAACCACTTTAATCTGTTCTTAGCAGTCTAGTCTACTCTTGTAGATCATGTTTTCAGGGATGTAACAGTTCACACTATATATAATGTGTATGCTTATTTATTTATTTATTTGAGACAAGTAGGAAGTAGGAGCAGAAGAAAATCACACAGAGGGACCATTTTGAGAAAAAGCAGCCTTAGCTAGAGCGTGAGCAAGCTTATTCATTGATTTAGAAATGAAATTAACTGACACTTACTTCAATTCAAAATGTCTTCGAAAATTCTTGCATTTATTGATAATGTGTATGGTTATTGGTTAATTTGGCCAGTATTATATATATTAATTTAAGCCAACAATCTTATAGCATGATAGTTATATAAATTAGATTCTATATAAAGAATTTTTAGATCAAATCTAGCTTATTTCCTTGTATATAAAAAAGATGTATTAAGTAAAAATTTTATTAACGACTTAACCTGTATTTTCAGGGTATCTTGTTGACACTTTTCAATACACTAGGTATGTAGCACACTTTGGGGTAAAAAATGATCTTAACCTATACATTATGATTCCCAAGTTCTATTGACTCGTATTTTCTGTTCCAGTAGGTACAAATCAATTCAATTTTCAAATTTTAATTTTTAATTTAATAAAAAAAATAATTACGTGTATGTTTACAACAGACACATAATACCTCCCTGCCATAGGCATCTTTTCTATAACAAATTGCATTGTCGTTTATCACATACAACCTAATATAGTATCAATAATTATATATATCTAGTGGTATCGCATGCAATTAGTCACCTTGAAGCGCTAAGTGCCTCATGCAAAGCGTTGCACTAACAGGTTAAAAAGAATAAGTTGTGTCTTCACTACCGACAAGTATTTTTTATATGATGATAAATATTATTTATGTTCCAACAATCGTATCAAATCAAACAAGTTTGTCTAAAATAAAAAGAAAAACATTAAATTTTGAATGTGTGTATAAGTGTCTTTCATTCATATTGTCTTGGTGTTTGGTGATTAGTAGAATTTAAACTTTGTACCTTTATAAATTTATTTTGAATTCATCGTTCAATTAAACTGTGACAAGAGTATAATTTAAATATTTAATTGACTATAATATATGATTTAATCGGAGTGTGTGTTTGGGAGGTTAGAATTATTTTAATTAATTGTTTATTTGGATAATTAATGCTATTATTGGAAAAACAAACGCTGACAGAAACGTCACACTTTTTTTGGAAACTGGAATTCATACGGGTACGGAAAATTGATGGATTTTCTTTTTCTTTAAACTTCATAACGTACTTATATCATCATGCTACGAGGAACTAAGAAAGCGATCACTCCATGCTATGATTCTTGATTTTATAAATTTATTATTATTATTATTTAATGTAAAACACACCAGCTTATATTAATAAGGAATCAAATGACGAATACAATATGGTACAGAAAAAAATTAAATACAAGAAAAATCAGCCTAAGAATTTGTGGTCTGAGCAAGTGAATGAGCTAACAGATTCACTGACTTGCGCACATAGCAAAAAGACACTGAGTCAAAGTGCCTAACAAGAGCTTGACAATGAAATATGATGCATCCTGCATATGAGAGATCAGAAGAGGATTTGTTGATAAGATTACAAACATTGAGGCAATTGTCTCAACCTTGACATGTTGCCAACCTCTTTCGTCCAACTGAGTGCTTCTTTAACTGCCATTGCTTCTGCAGTGTGAGAACCATCCAAGCATCGTACGTCGGTACGTACACGGCCCCTCTTAGATGTCACGAAATGCATAGCTTGATTAAGAATTACAGCTTCAAAAAAAAAAAAAAAAAAAAAAAAAAGCACCACCACTATGAGGCAAAATAGTTACATCAACCTTGGCATATTACTTCATCCGCATACATGAATAAACTAGAGTGATTCTGATTGACAATCGTCGCCGAAGGAGCTTGAATATTCTGCGATGACCATACGTTAATTAATCCAAAAATCATAGACTGTGCACCTCATAAATAATCAGCGATTTGTTATTTGGGCATTACCAATCTTTCATCCCTTATCTTCCAATTTTCTTCACATCACCATATAATATTATCTCATAGTTTCTCCCCAATTAATCCGTCTCATCTTTCTTCTCTTTTTTTATGGACACATCTTTTACACGTTATTTATTATTATATTCACTTTTGTATAGTTAATAATTTCAAATTTTGATTTCAAACTAATTGTGTATATAGTTCTTAGTATTATAGCTAAAGTAACATAATAACAATACAAATGCCAAGAATCAAATTCAAGTACAAGAAGAAGAACTACTATTTATGAATGCTAAATGTAATACGATAAAATTATTAAGTCGCCAAAATCAAGATGACATCTCATCTCCCCAGTAACAGTAATTGTTTGTAGTGTGAACATATTCACATAATAACTATAGTTCATTACCCTTGTTTTTCATTACACTATGGACGACCATGCTTCACCTGGTAAGATGAACTAGTAACACAAGATTTATTTTTAGTATATTGAATGTTCATTTTAATACATTAAATTATTATTTTTTGTATACTGAAAGTTCATTATTTAGTATATATACTACTTGAAAATGAATGTTCGATACATTAAATGAGTATATTGGCAAGTACAATCTCAAATAGTAACCATTAGTTTCCGTCACCTAAAAAGAGAGAGTCGCTTTGTATACTCAACACAATACCGACAATTAGTTAAACAATTTGGATGGTTGGCGTGAGTGGCCATTGTTTCTTAAGCGAGGTTGGGAATTCAAACCCCTTCTTATATTAAAAAAAAAAAAAAAATTAATCTGGCCAGTACTTTGATCCTTAATTGAGTCGACCCGATTTATACAAAAATTAATCTATGATAGGACTTAAAGATGCCTCCTACAATTAAGGTACGCTCAGGACATCTGTGGTGTGACAAAAAAAAAAAAAAAAAAAAAAAACGATACGACAAGCGTAAACTCGTGGGAGTCGTGGCAACCACATTAAACGTAGCATAGACGACAAGAATTACCTTAAAAAAATACTCCGTATCTAGTTCTTGGTAGGGTCCACTCACCAATATCAAATCCTTATCCATAAAATTAGGTTGCAAGGGATTGATGATCATGAATGAGTTTGCGTCACACATTCCCTTCTTAGACAACACCCATGACTCATGTCAAGAATACATTGTCAATCTTCAAATTAATTTGATATTAAAATCTTTTGATTAAAAAAAAAAAAATTTAAGAGTTCGATCGTGCCTTGATGTGAGCTTATTTGTGCATATTTCTCTTGTCAATTTGAATATACTTTTGGGTTTAAGTTCACTAAAGTGTTACTTTAAATGCATATTTCCTTTCTTTCTCAGTTTCTCATGAAGATATAGTTTTATACTTGATTTGAATGTTTTACGGTGTTTGTTAGTGTTTGTAAACCATTGTAGATCAATTGCAAAAGCAATGGGAAATCCTAAGACAAGTTTGGAGCTGAAATGGAGTTGGAATGCTAAAACAGAGGATTGGACGCGTCGAGAATCAGACTTGACGCGTCCTGGCGAGCAATACTGCGACGTGTCGAAAATCCGATCCTGTGCGAAATTTTGGAAGGTTGTGCAGAAATTTCATAATCTATTCCTATTGAGCTCATGCTATAAAAGGTCCGTCTTCCCTCAACCCTAAAAAATCAAGCAGCATTTTTAGAGCAAAAGAAGAGAAGATAATCACACCCAGAGCTACAAGAAACCTTGGAAGGAGAGGAAAAGCCAAGAAGATTCGGGAGAATTTCTTTACCTGTTCTTTTACTTTCTTTGTTGCTTGTAAACTCTTTTATATTATTGCTATGAATATTCTTCGATCGTGTCTCCACGAGTCTCCAAACACAAAATAAGACAGCCTCAACAAATACAAAAATTATTCTCTATTCACTTGGCCATCCCTTCCCGGGTTTCACCCCAAGTTTCAGATTTATTCCGTGAACCATTGTTCTTCATACCTAACACCGAATAAAAAAAAAAAAAAAACAAGAAATATAAAAAGGTGGTTGACAGTAACCAATTTGGGATTTGATTAATGGTTCATCAAGTTGGATGTGCTTATCTTACTTTCCACGTTAATCACATAAATGGCAAGATTATTAAGATTATCTTAGCATAATTAGTGCAACAAATCTTGATAATGGAGGGAAGATGCTTACCTCATCACCAATCTTGCTTCTTCTTCTTCTTCTTCTTCTTCCTCCATTCGTGTTGGGGGCTCTCCACTTCTTTCGGGGCAGTATCAAACATGGCATCCAGAGAACACAACACAGAAGAGCTTCCATACACAAGAGGAGAAAGAAACAGATTGCATGATCCAAGAGAAAAGGATTTCTTTTCAAACCTAATCTAACCAGAAAAGGCAAAAGCATGCATAAGATCAGAAATCATTAATATCGATGATTTACAATAGAATACTATGAAGCCACTTAGAAACTACTCTGTACTATGAAACATCAAAGTAGATTTTTAAATTGAATATATTACCTTATTAAAAGTCGCTATTATCTAAGTTCAGAAACATTAGTACCAAGAACTTGAGCACATTTCTATCTGGAGCCATGCAATTGAAGAAGGTTTGAGAAAAAAGGAGAGCTTTTTATACTGAAAAAAGACAACACAGAGAGATATAATAGGATAAAAAGAACACATTTTTCTTGTCCACCACACTGATAAAATAGCTATTGTTCTCTTCCGAGAATAAAGTTAAGGGAACAGACAAGAGAAACAAATGCAGTATAGTCTGAAATCTGTATATGTAAATATTGAGTTTTATTCTTCACAGACAATGAAGATCAACAACAAGACGATATTGGCTGAAGAAGCCCACCGAGAACAATTTGTAACAGCTAAAATAATCTTATAGGTATTAAGATCTCCATACTTTATGAGGTGAATCCCCAATGATATAATCAGCTTTGAGATGTATATACAACCTAAAAGCCTTGATCCAAAACTTTTCATGGTTTGGAACCACGTATACGCCTTCCTATTTGCTTGGTTAACTGCCTGTTTCTGTAATCTTTATGATGTGTACAAGCGAACCTTCTCAAGTTGCATTGGCCAATCTTCTCCAAGTATACGAGGATTTAACTCCATTGCCACACGGAAGTCCTCCGTTGAAATGGAAGGAGATTCCCTAATCTTTTGAGTATATCTGACGGTTATCCAATTTAAAGTAGGAACAGCTTGATGCTGGACAACCTTGTCCCGTGACTTTGAAGCAGCTAAAGCCATGCAAGGTTTTATCAATCTCTTCACGTAACCATCGAGCCCGTTGTTTATCAAGTTAACACAATCAGATGAGATCTTCAAGCCCTCGGCTTCCAACTTCTGTTCCAGCCTTTTCATGAGGGAGCTGGTATCTGGCAACTCTCCGGTGCTGTGGCAGGTCTCTCTGTAAGGGAGAGAAGCTGATCCATGAAGTAATACCTTCTTCGTCGCCCTTGCAATCATCGAGACACCAAAGGGAGCTGTGATGGGGCTTTTACTGTAAATCCCCGGACTGCCAGCCTGTTCAACCTCTTCTCCATCTTCGACAGAAGTCACAACTTCAACAGGATGCCTGCTACCCAAGGATAACAGCTCGGTAGCACTTTGCTGCTCTTGAACTTTTGGAGCAGAATCTTCACAAATAGCAGTATGAGTCTTAACATGAGGCCCCAAAGGGCTCGGTCTGTGATCACGGAAGGTAGGAGTCCTCCCTTTTCTAGGAGACAGAGGTAACACATCCCTGCACAGTGACTGAAGACTGCTGCTTTGACACCCATTCGGCACTTTCACATTCAAAGAAGCTAGCATTTTGGGGTCTTTCGTCGGGGGAGTGTCAGCAAAACTAGCATTTTTTATCATCCCTTGAATGAGTGCATTATGAAGGCAGATGTTCTCTCTCCCCAGCATACTAACACACAGCTTATCAAATTCCAATTTGTTAACCTTTAATCGAATAAATCTCGACAACAGGCTAAAGTACATCTCCGCTTTCTGTTTACCAATCTTCCTTCCAATCTGAAGCTTCAGCTCGACAGTGTTGATTCGGGGACAATGCCGAGCTCCCTGCATTTTGCCTCCAGAATTTTGCTTCCACTGACAAACCAAACAGTTAAAAGACCATAAATTGGACCTCCATAGCCTCTCTTTTTCAACCCTAGCTAATAATTGTCTCCATCTCCAAAGTCAACCTCTTACAGCAAAACCTCTGCCTATACAACACAGAATTAAAATCTGCAGGGAAATGCGCAAAGCCCAGACAGAATATAAACTCAAGTCATCATCAAATCACTTCAACAACTCAATTAACTCAACCAATAAGCAATTAAGCATAAAACACCACACTCCCATACAAAACTAAATCCAATTTTTTAAGCAAAACAAAATCCAAGAAAGAACTGACCCAATGCTAATACAGAAGTTTAATTAATCCCAAGCGAAAACTTCCAGTTAAAAGCTCAAATCTTTGCGTCAAACATTGATCGAAAATTAAACTCATCAAGCTCGGGCAGATAGATGATAGATGCAAGCAGAAAAGAATAGTGAAAGCAAAAGGGGAACACTTACGTCAGCCAATGAAGCTTCAGAAATCAACAAATTTGGGGAACAAGAAGTTGGATCAGTAGATGATCGAAGCGCGAGAGAGAAAGGTTAGGCTTGAAAGCGGTGCGTTTCCGAAGCTTCTGCTTCTGGTCATAAGTCAAAGGGCAACCTTTTTCTTTTCAAATTTTTGCTCTTCGGTGAATCGGTGGTGAATGGTGATGCACTGATTGGTCAATAGTCACTGAGGTAGTCTCAGATTCTTGTATCTATTTTGATAACGACTTGCTTCAATCCACTCTTTTCTTTCATTTCTCTATTTTTTATTCCTACATTCTGTTTTCTAATTTACAAATTATTAGCCCCGCATAAACAAGTGACAGATTAAATGAGCATGATTTTCATATAGTGTAATAGGGTTATAGTTAGCGGCGAAATGAACATGATTTTCATATAGTCTGATAGGGTTATAGGTAGCGGCGGAAATAGGTCAGGCCGAGTTGAGTGTTTAGAAAATTAGGGTTGAACCTGTTATGAAAATCTAAAACGTAGATTTGGGCCTGAATGTGTATGCAGTTTTTTTTTAGATTCAAGCTTAAACCTGCAGTCGGCTTGGCATGACCTGAAGCCTTTTTAAAAGCTTATTTAATAAATAGGCTTTCAAAAAGGCTTATTTAATAAATAGGCTTTTTAAAAAGGCTTATTTAAAAGCTTATTTAATAAATAGGCTTTTAAAAGACTTATTTAATAAATAGACTTTTAAAAAAGCTTCAAAGTAAGTCCTAAATAGGTTTTGAGCCTATTTAAATAGGCTTTGAGCTATTTAAATAGGCTTTGAGCCTATTAAGCCTATTTAAGGCTTACATTATAAAGCCTTTTAATATATATACGTTTAATAAGTAGAATATAAGTTCATATTTTATAATAAAATTTTCAACAATACAAGTTTAACGAGTAGAAGTTTATAATACAAAATTCAATCATACAAGTTTAATAACTACAACTCCACAAGTCCATAATACAAAAGTCCATCACAATTACACAAATCATAAGTCCACAATACAAAATAATAACAACAATGTAAACATAATAGTATTCAAACATAAAATGAAACAAGTCATGGCTTCAACATAATCTCTTCTTGTCTAGAATCCTCCTACACAATAAAAAAAAAAATTGAGAAAAAATAATTAAGTCTATTACACTTGGTCATCATCATTGTTACGTTTTTTTTTTATTATTATTATAAGGAAGGGGATACTCTACATATACAAACTACTTGCCTCAACCGAGATTCAAACCCATCACCTCCCACCTAGGGAGTTCCGATCATCGTTGTTATGTTGTTGTTATAATGTTATTATTATTATTATTAAATGGTTACAAAATATTTTGCAATTAGTAAGTTATAAGAATAATAAATAGTTAATAGAATATTCTATTATTAAAGTTTGTACATAAATAGAAAAATAAAAAGTGAAAGATGATAATTTTAAAATTATTTTATTATTGTATAAGGAATAAATCAAAATGTACAAGTTATCACTTCATATTATTACACTAACATAATTTTTATTCTCGTTATGACCTTACAAATTAAACAATTGCTCTTATTATATATAGTATATTCAAGAGTCACCTCATGTGTAGTCTGAGTTAACTTCAAAAAGAACTTAAAGTCTAAGTTTTTTTTTTTTTTTTTTTTTGTTAGTTATTTATTATCTGCATACATGTAATATTCGAATTTTGCTGAACAAAAAACATATTGATATATTGAATACAAATTTAATATTAAATGCCTTATTACATTTTATATAGCAAACCAAATAATTTTGGGATAATCGATAAGTGAAATGCTAATACAAATATAAGATTATTGGAGCGAGGTTTAATAGGTGTGATATAGATTACTAATGTTATATTTTCCTCCAAAATTTTACTCCAATATTTACCTTTTGATCTAGCAATGTGATTCTTTCCATTCACCCCCCATCAAGTAAAGCAGCAAATGGAATTTAACATTATTTTAACTTATTAATAATCACTTAATCTCATATCATAAAGTAATATTTAACATTGTGAGGTTTTCAGGATAGAACTTCAACTGATCAATCAATCAAAATAAGTTTTATGTTTAGTCTTAATAGTAGCCGCAAAGTACAAGCTAGATTCCTTCTCCACATGTCTTCCGACCATGAGTGGTGTGGGTTACCTATTTGTCGCAAATTATTGTGTGGATCATGGTCCACATAGTATTGTGTGGGCTATAACAAAAATATATTTTTAATATACTAAAAGTACATTATACAAAATAATATACTTTCAGTACTCAAATAAGTACTTTTTCTGAATATAATTTACATTTTTAATATACTAAAAGTACATTATTTATGTACTGAATGCACATTATTTAATAATATAGTCCACACACATAATAATTCCATATTTGCCTCCTTCAGGAGCAATGAATCTAAAAAAGGTAGGAATCAAATATTAATTATGAGGATAACAATTTGAAACCATCATGTGATATATATTATATCCACTTTCGGGCTATATTTCCTTATTTGCCAACTTGTATTGCAACTTGCGGTTTAACTATAATTAGACCAAATCAAATGTCTTTGCCACCTACTCCCCACACCTTATGGAGCATATTATAATTCAATTTCCGTCTTTGAAAATAAACTTGCAACCACCATCAATATGATAATTAAAGAAACAAAAATAAATTTGTAATCACATTCACAGCTCAATTAGTTAGTAACTAACATGACAGATATTAGTTTTCCTACATAAAAGATCTCTAAAGTATCGTAATTTATCTTTTCACATTCATATTAAGTCAGGGTGTGAGTATTTTTAAAGTGAGATACACGCTAGATAAGATTAAGGCTCCATTTGGTAACATAATTAGCTTATCGGTTAATTTTGATTTATTTGACTACTATTAGTCGTTTGACTTGGTTAATTAAACATAATATGAGTGTTCGATTAATTAAGTTTTTGTAACAACTTATTTCTCCAAAATGTTAAAGCTCAAAAACTGCTCAAAGCAATTTTTTCGATAAATTTTTGATAAAATTATTTTGCATTATAATCAACTATAAGCTATCAGCTAATTTACCAAACACTTTTCTACAATCAACTAGTCAAACTCACTAACACAATCAGCTAACAACTATTTACCAAACACCCACTAAATCGCTTATATCAGCTGATTGCTCGAGGGTTGTTTGCGTATGATCCAAGAAGACAGCCTATCTCTATAATTCTATTATCTTTTCCACTTCATGCCTCATATGCCTTTTGTTTAGTTGTTCCTAACCTATACATTATAACCATTATTAATTTCTATTTGACATAATTAATATTATCTTCACATCATTTCCCTATCAACTCGACGGATAAATCATCAACATGTTAATTTAATAATCTTATCTTAACAACACACTTTTTCGCTTAGTTGATTATATAAATAAGAAAAAATTAAAATAGAGAATAAAAAAATGAGAAATCACTTGAAAATTCAAAATCAAATTGGGTGTAGCAGAGATAGATTTTTCTCATTGCTAAAACGATACATGAAGAGTCGTTGTTGGCCAACTTGCATTGCCATGCAAAGCTAAGAGAGTAATTAAGAAAAATAATAATTTAGTAGGCTAATAATTCACTCTTAATTGCATGTTTTGACATAATCCCTTAATAAATTTTTCCCGAATTACGTGTATGAAACAGCTGACACAACCACTCCAAACCCTTATACTATTTTAGTGGTTTCAATTGTACTAGATCGCTAAGAATTTCAACCAATTACCTTTTACATAAAGTCAAAGATTTATATGATAATGTTTTTAAGATTTAATTTAATGACATAATTAATTACACTCTAAACGTGAAGATCAAAGCACCTTAAATCAAGCCCTCGTCTCGCTTTACTTAATTGATTACATTATTATGCAAGTTATAGTATTACCTGTGACAAATTAAAGTCCGATCTACCAGAAATTATAGTATTCAAAATCAATTAAGCTAAACTTCTGTTCTACTGCACACCAAAAAAAGCGATTCTCTCACACCTATCGCTCGTGAGAGCGAATTCTGCATAATCAGTGGGTGAGTAAATAATAAGTAAACGATCTCTTATAATAACGAATCACACTTAAAACATGTGTTGTTAATGATTGTGAAAAGTTTGCATATTATAAGGAGCGTTATATGAGAAGCGTAGTTATACTCTAAATGAAAACGTAGACATTGGTGAGGTATCTACTGTTATCCAAAACATTGGTGGGTGAGAAAAAACAAAAAGAAGTAAAATTCTGGTAGAGATTGTATAAAAATATAGAGGATAAAAGACATTTTGTCCTGTACGACTCTATATGGCTTGAGCAATTTTTAGGCCTTTATAAAAAGAACGTGTTTGCCATGGTGGGAGGGCGACATTGAGTTATTGGGGGCGGGAGGACATTTGTCCTCCCAGCTTCTATATCGAGACATGTGGTGCCGCCTCTGATTATTGTCTGTTAGCATACCGTATGAGAGGAGGCAATACGCAATTTAGGTTCTCCTTCGGGGAGCCTATGTTATATCGAATGTGTGTTTGCGGGCTTCGATTCTCCTCGTCTATCTCATTGAGTTGAGTAACCATTGCGGCTGTCGATTTCCTGTGCAGATTTCTTGCGTACAACGGCAATTGGACTCTCTCTACTCCTCGAACTTATGACCGAGAAAAAAACAAAAGCAGCACATAGATGATAATAGATAGAAGGAGGCATAGCTAAAGATCGTGAATACCCCTTCTCCAGACGTGTCTAGTCGAGACAGTAATTACAGACAGAGTGGACCAAAAATTGTCTCCAACAAAGCTAACTCTTCCATAAAATGTTCAAATTTTTTATAAAGGACAAAAATTCCAAAGGCACTATAAATTATGGACCTAAAAAGTCTTGTTACTCAAATACTAAGTTGATACATCCGATAAAAAAAAATTAATAAGAAATTTAATCAAAAACAAGTGAGTAGCTTAGGTGCTACTGCCTCCTTGATCTCGCAATCCCAAACCACCTCGAAGGCAAAGAATCGATTCCTCGAGTTCATGACAGTGCCCGCGGCCACGATGTTTCCCGGCAAGCGGGTAATTGCACGCATCGGAATACTACCTTGAAAGCCAGGCGTAGACTGAGATCGAAGATGCGCCCAGCCTTTGAAGGCCTTTTGAAGGATCACGTCGCGCGCAGGTGACAGTCTTCTGCGCCAGCGAGCGCCCGACCTGAGGGAGGATCTTGGAGCTTTAAACATGTCGTCTGGGCAGTGAACCGCCGAGGAAATCCTGGGAGTCGGCGCGGAATCGCCGCCGCGAGCACGGGTTCGCCACGGGCAGCGCCGGGCGAAGTGAGTGCGTGCCAGCGGTTCCACGACGTCCTAGCAGCTCCCCACCGCCCCGTCACTGGTTCCACCGTCCTCCCGGCGCTTCATACAACAACGGACTGAAGAACAGCGCTGCCGATTCATCAATAACCTACATCGTAGATGCGTTTACCATCTCAACAAACCGGAATAAAGAAGAACAGCAACCTTAAACTAGAAATCATCATCATCGACTATGAATAATAAGCTGAAAACTTGAACGTGGAAGAGGTGGCCTTGTACCGAAGGCCGTGGGGTTCCCGGCGGACGGCGGGGAGGAATGAAGGACAAGGAGGCCGGCCCGGCCAAAGACTGCGCAAAGACCGGTGGCGTTCCCCTGAGCTCGGGCGCTGCTGGGATAGTCCATGTAAGCAGGGCCTGAGGAAATAGCAGGGTCCTGCATCCTTTCTACAAACTCGACACCCATTGTCACACTTCATTATAAGTATATATAGTATATTTCTTCTGATCTGGCAGATTGAGCCTGTCTGTGGAGTAAGTGTAAGGACTAAGGACGTCCGTAGGTATAGGTGTGTGAGGAAAGTATGTACCCCGGATAATAGGAGAAGATGAAGAGAAAAGATCAGGAATGACCGACAAGAGAACCACTAATCAGCTCTAAGAAACAGGAAAACTGTGTACTGGAATAATAGGTCAAAAATACAATAAAAGAGATAATTGTTGAGGAGCAATAACGAGACGTGGTTTAAGTAAACGAGAGATTAGGAGTTAGTTATTATGCATGATTAAAAATAAAAGAATAAAAAACTATTTTGGGCTGACAAGTGATATTGATACAGTTCTTTTAATGCAAAGCAAATGAGATGATACGGATTTCTTTTAATGTTTAGTACCTTCAAATTGACTTGACATGAAAGGATATTAATCATGTTACAGATTCCGCCCGTGGATGTGGTAGCGTCGAAGCTGGTCATAGAAGGTGAACTTTTAAAGAAATGATCGGAGTCGAGTCTCACCCGCGTCATGGAGTACAAGTCGGTTTCTCCCTTTCTTTTTTTTTTTCTTTTTTTGGGGGGCTCTCAGAAGAGACGAGGAGCTTCATCTGCGCAGTGAGCCTTCGCCAAATCTCGGTGCGGACGGGGGCCTTGGTAGGTTCCTTTTGTTGGAGGAAATAGCGGAAGAATTCGCCGAAACAGCGTAATGCGATGGCCGAAATTCGTCACCGGTAATTTAGGGGCCTATTTGACACTTTTCTTAATTTTTATTTGATAGTAGAGTTGGGTAACTTAAGATAAGAGCAGTACGTGGTTGGGGTAAAAATGTAAAATAGTAACGTGAGAGGGTATCGGGTTTGGATTGGATTCCATTATTCCAAAGGTTTTCTGCGAAAGCGGCTCCGTGTCTCCGCGGTTGGCCGTCCCAACACCATATAGAGTTTTTTTCTTTTCTTTTTTGTTTTGTTGCTTTTCCTTTTAAAGGACTAGTATCTTTCCTTTTCCCATAATCCCCCTAAATGGTGTTTGGTTGGCGACTACCAAAAGTAGGAAGAAAAATGTAAATTGTTTGCTCTTTTAGTAACTTGGACTTGGCGATTATCATGAAGTGTCTTGAGCAGATATAACTATAACCATGTTAGTTATGGTCTTGTGTTTTAACCCATGATGCTAGAGATTATTTAAAAGGATTAGAGGGCAATATAACTTTATCAGCCAGCGAAGAGCCTTCTTTGTTTGAGTAATAATCCAACAATCATATCTTCATGTCTCTCAGAGTGTTGTAATCGTTTATTTATACACTTTGATAACCAGGCGTTGACAGTAGGGAGATGTTGTCCTACTATGTGTTGCATACTTGCATGCTTCACCTCTCTATCCATGGTATTGATATTATCGTTGAGTATAAACCGCTACATTCACTTGTCGCATAATTATTATTTTTTCATTATACCATGGATCTTATAAATCCGTCTCAAAGCCTACAAATGAGATAACTCTCAAGTTGCTCAAGTGATATTGACCCTATGAACTTGCCCAAAGGCTCATGAAAGGATGTAAATATCAAGTTGTTCAAGTATTCCAAGTTCCCATGGCATCTATACACTTGTACGCATAAAAGATCTTACCATTACTCATTGGTCAAAGTCTTTCAATGACTCTCCACATTCTTAGTGAGATTCAAAAACCCTAGCGCAACTACCTTATTGCGGGAAGCAATGCAAAACTAACCAAACCACTTGAGGTACGTACTTAGCTTGTCAAATATTTTATTTTTAGATAGATTCCAGATGGACTTCCATATTTAAGTAATAGTTAACTTCAATGAACTTTCGCTTATTGAACTGTCTGGTTAAGAGAGCACATTTAATTTCCTATATCGCCAACATTACAATTCTATAATATTTAATTGTACCATAATTTGGTGATGTCAATAGGATAGACTGAGGGTTAGTTAATGTTATTGCTAAATGCGTATTATCAGCACCCGGAATAATCGGAAATGGTGATAGAACGAGAAAGAGAATTGAGTAGTAAATTGATTCATCACCTAATAGGAGTAACCATGATATTGAGCGTAAGTAGTTCGAGATTCAGATGACGACAGAAGAGAGTCTTACCATATCAGTGACATCCGATTAGAGTGTTCATCACCGTGGTTGCGGTCTTAATGTAAATAGAAGCATTTCCAAGGGGGACTGACTATCCCCAAGCGCTTTATAGCAGGAAAGAGTGGAAAGACGCAGAGGAAAACACTGAGCCGCCCATCCACTTCGCTAGAAAATCCAAAGAATAAAGGTGATGGGTGATCAGCGTCTTTTGGTAAGACCGGTACAGATAGCCAATCACATTCGGATCGTATGTAAGGAATTGATTAGTGAATGAGAAATCTCACAAAAAAATTGTTTTAAGTAGGAGGTTAGAGATTCAATTTTGTCACTAATATTGAGATTAGAATTTTAGAAGACTTACAATATTAAAAACTAGATTTTAGGTTAGCAACTCAATTATCTTTCGTCATGATGACGTGTGCGGCACATGAAAAAGGATTAGTTAAATTCATATAACATCTATTTCGGGGGGTGGTAGCTTTAAAATTAAGGTAGGTGCTAGTTGAGGAGGTCTTAGAAAAGAGTAGAGAACTGGTAAGGGGACTGTTGTGATGGCCAGGCAACGAGAGCGAGGAGGACAAGTAGGACGCTGTAGAGATCAATAAAATACATAAAGTTAGTAATGTCAAGGCGAAGAATGAGCGGAGAAGGAAGGGGTACTAGGAGCGCGAGGGGTTGGCGAGTGGTCCTCGAACACTTATAAAAATAAAGTAAGTATTTTGTTGCAACCGATTTCAATATAGCTATTAGAATCGAGCGATTGTTACTAGCTTTGAGATGCTAGTTATAATATGGTATCGGATATGAATGTCAGAGTTGAAGTGAGGGGCGTGGACATGTGCATATGGATCTGTGGAGGTACAGGGTTAGGGAATCAATTGAATGAATTATGAAAGTATGATTTTGCGATTCGTCCTTCGAGAATTTT